>JAHREE010000186.1:2669266-2760322 GCA_033628505.1 Tringa tobata
GAAGGAAGGAAGGAAGGAAGGAAGGAAGGAAGGAAGGAAGGAAGGGAGAAAGAAAAGAGAAAGAAAAGAGAAAGAAAGGGCTTTAGATAACTAAATTTTCTCTACTTAAAGCATTCCAAATTGAGTCAGTTGGAACCTTACAGCATGAAATAAAAATCCCTGTACACATAGTTTCAAACATCGTTATTTTTAGTTCTACAGAGTAATTTCTGCAAGTCTCTCTAAAACATATTTGTAATTTGAAACATATCTACTTATATGTGTTGTATAAAAGTAGAAAATGAAAAGGAAAGGGTTAAGTAGAGAGTATTGTGTGCCACAAGCAAATGCAGAATAAAGGGGGGAAGTGTGGAAGGAGGTGCAGAAAGACAAGTCTGTGTCTGTCAAAACATGAGACTCAGAAATGATTAGAGTCCAAATTACAAGTCTGTCTGTCATGAAGCATGATAGATTTAAAATACAGGAGAAGGCAAATGACAGTTAAAGAACAAGCTGGAAAAACTTTTGCCAAGAGAGAAAAATCAAAGAAAAGTAACCTGACACAGCCAATCAAATTAAGAGAGTTCATCTCAGTGGAAAATTGCTTATTGTAAATGAAGGTAAATAACTATCTAGATGAGAAACAGACAATGGAACTTAATGAACACTCCGAACATCACTGTTTACCGTATGAATCATTATCACTGAATACATAGCCAATTCAGAAATTATCCAAAATATTCTGTCCACCTGGACAGAAATTTGTTTGACACAGCATAGTTAATTCATACCTGTGAAGCACACCTCCTGTTAATGCTCCTGAATATATCATAACTGGCTAACATTCTTTAAATATAGTGACATATGGGGACAGATATTTTAAAAGATGAGATATCCTAGAAGTTAATTTTCAGTGTAACTGGAAAGGACTCTCACTTCATATCCATCTTTTATATATGGTCTGCCTTATAAACACTCAGCTTGTTTTTTATCCAGGTTTCAGGGCTTTGCAAATAAGTTTGTAGAACAAATACAGAAAAATGAGGCTGAATGTCAATATTCCATTTCCAATTTAGACGTGCCAAACTGTCAGAATATTTGTTGTTTTTCTTAAAACCCCAGCTGCTAAAATCAAGAGAAAGTGGAATAATTTAAACTTTTGTTTAAAGAGATGTTTTAGATATCTTAGAGGGTGAGTAGCCTGAAATTGTGAAATAAGCAATGCAAATTACTCAGAAACCAGAAAGGAAAGAGAAAAAAAATTCAACATTCATTAAAAAACAAAACAAAACACCCCAACCCCCCAAAAAACCCTACCCAGATAAAACCAACCTTGAATGATTTTTAGGGAAAATTCATTAGATTTTGAACCTTGCTCATCAATTTGGCAACACTTCACATCTGGGGCACTTCAGTAATCTGGGGAAGATCAGGTGGAAATTATTGTATTGAATTTTAAAGAAATATGAGCTATCTCATAAATTTGAATTTGTGTCCCAGTTCAGATTCTAAATTTGGACATTTCTAGATCGAAGATTTTGCTCTGCACTCACGGCTAATTTGTCTTGATGTATAAATAGGACTGACTGAGAGAGTGGGGGGGACAAGGAAGCAAACTCAATACTGTCACTGTGTACACTGACAAGTTTTCTATCAGCTGTTTCGTTCAGCAGCCAACAACAACATTTTGTACATAGAGATTGCTGCAAAGAAGTAGCAACGTTATTCCTCTGGGAACATGATGACCCAGCTTTCAGGCAATGTGTCTAAGTCTACGTTTTTTTGCCCTCCCCTGCCTTATTGTGACTGGATATCTAACTTTAACCAAAAATGGTGCGTTTCCATTCTACCTGAATCACCTCTGGCACTGAATGTTCTTTAGAGACACAGCTTCCAGTAGTTGTTACACCTTGTTGAGTCTCATCTATCCTTGCAGTTCACTAATCAGTAGATAATGATATTTGCTGAGGTTGTATCATCCAGTAAGCAGTAAGTTTCAAATTTGTCCTTATCTAAAGAAAGCTGAATAAGCTAGGCTGCTTTTGCACTTAATGAAAACTAGAGTGATTCAGGAGATGATCTATACATGTTGATTAATAATGACCTTCCACTGCCCCTGAAAATAGCCCTCTAAAGCACTGAAAGAGCTAGTATCTGTAGCAGATGTCTTTTAAAGTTATACCAATAGTTATCGTGTATTCACACACAGTATAAAATGAAACAATTGTGCCTAGAATGGCTTCATCCAGTCAATCTCTAACACCTTGCACATAAGGAAATCCTTTAACAATGGAATGAAGTCCAAACTAAACAGAGCAAAATTGTTTTGAAGGATGGCTCATTTCCTACTTCTGCCTCTTTACTGTTGATTATTTAAGCACTCATTTCACTTTATAAATGGAAACTGAATCACAGGTTACCGCTGGAAAATTATTGGAAATTAGAATTCATTTGAGTCACAGACATGGCTATTTCCTCTCTGAACAGGAAGACTATGCTCAAATGGTCCTTTCGGGAGCTCTGAATGATAAAAAACCTGTTTCTAACCTCTTTCAAAAAGATCTGTGTAGTGTTTTCATATTTCACTTAGAAAAAAAGAAGTCAGGATGTCCCCCCTCCAAACATGGATGTTAGAGCAGGAAAAAGGAAAGGTGAATATACATTTTTCTACTTGTCTAGACAGCATAAAGTCTGTTTGCAAACCTGGAATGAGACAGGCCCTCTAGCTTCTCACTTCCCTTTTTATAACTTATTAATCTTTATTTATTTATATATATACAAAAGAAGACTGGAAAAGGCAGGTTCACGGCTGTAGACACATGTGACAGTATTTTTGCAACCATTTATTATAATAGACAATTCCTTTCAGCTCATTTAAAAATACTAGCAACTTCCAGATAGAACCTAAGCAATAAAAAAAAAAGGAAAAGAAATCACCACAAAACCACCCTTTCCCTTTTGCTTCTTTCAGAGACGGAAAAAGTAGATGGATTTCACTGTTTGTTTAAAAAAGCAGGTGCAGGATATTTGTGATATGTTCTAAAGTCCAGAGACCTTAGAGGGAGATTATGAGTCATCTGAAGCTGGTAGTCTCAGTGAGTCCAAGAGCAGAGGGAGCAGAGTTGGATTGGGGAAGCCTAGGGGAAACTGTGGCTACTGATGGGATGGACAAGGCAGACACCAGCCATTTCCCTAGCAGGACTGTAGCTCAGACCATTCAAACCACAGCCATGACAGTATCATACGCACAGAGAAGTAGTTTTCTGTCACATGAGGCACTTGATCAAATACAAACTTTGTGTCCTAGATGTCTACAGTTTTTTAGACTCCTTCATTATCAGTGGAGAAAGATAGGTATTTCCTATAGCACAGTTTTGGTCTTCTTCAATTAGCTGTCCTTAACAGGTCAGCTGAATCACATTTTAAAACTACTTTTTTTTTGGTATTTCTTCACAGGGGGCACAGGTTGACTGGCTTAGACATAAACATCCCCACTGCAGACTTCTGAAGTTTTTGACTACTTTAATGCCAAACACTTGTCACAGGTAATACCCTTTCATAAATACTGGATAGGGTAAAGAGCTCACTCAGGTACTTTTCTTCAAAGTTACTTTCTAGTCAGCTGGTTCCAAGCCTCTACTATTGCATGGCGTTACTATATCCCAGATACAAGACTTTGGAGTTATCTTGGTTGAACTTCATGAGGTTCATGTCATCCCATTTCTCCAGCTTCTGGGGTCCCCCTGAATTGCAGCTCTACTCTCCAGATTACTCACTGCTCTTCCCATATTACTGATCTTGTTGAGCGTACACTCTATCCCACCAGCAATGAAGTTATTAAAAAGTAACTGGTCTCAATATTGACCCCCTGAGGAAACTGGCTACCACTTCGACTTCATAAGACTGATCAAAATCCTTTGAGACTGCTCACCCAGGTAATTTTCTATGAACTCACAAGTCCAAATACCCTGACTTTATCTCAACCCTCCTAGCCATGGTAAGAACCTGTTGCTCTCCCCTCATCTTCTGAGCCATCTGTCTCATTAGAGAAGCCAATTACACTGGTCATATTACACTGGTCATGCATGATTTGTAAATTCATGTTGGCTGTTCCCAGTTTTCTTGTCTCTCCCATGCCCGCACATGGCTCCCAGGAGCATATGTTTCATCATAGAATCATAGAATCATTTAGGTTGGAAGAGACCCTTGGGATCATCGAGTCCAACCATCTACCCTACTCTACAAAGTCCTCCCCTACACCATATCCCCCAGCACCACATCTAATCGTCTCTTAAATGCATCCAGGGATGGTGACTCAACCACCTCTCTGGGCAGCCTATTCCAATGCCCGACCACTCTTTCCGTGAAGAATTCTTTCCTAATGTTTAGTCTAAACCTCCCCTGACCGGCTTCAGCCGTGGGCATTGTACGCCTTCTTGGGGATGGGGATAGACTGGGATGCAGGCCCATCGGTGGGCCTGGTTTGGCAGGGCCCATGGCTGGACATAGCTGGACTGTGAAGACCTGAAGACCAGCCCTGCTGCAGTGTTGCTGGGACAGGGGCTGGTGGCCCCAGGGGCTGACATGGGGTCTTGGGCTCTGGGCAGGTGGGGGGAGCCCTGGGGAGGGTGGTGATGTCCTCAGGACCATTACAAAAGGAAGGATGAGAGGTATAGAATCATAGAATAGAACTATAGAATGATTAGAGTTGCAAGGGACCTTAAAAATCATTGAGTTCCAACCCCCCTGCCATGGGCAGGGACACCTCCCAGTAGACCAGGTTGCTCAAAGTCCCATCCAGCCTGGCCCTGAACGCTTCCAGGGATGGGGCATCCACAACTTCTCTGGACAGCCTGTTCCAGTGTCTCACCACCCTCACAGCAAAGAATTTCTTCTAAATATCTCATCTAAATCTCCTCTCTTTCAGTTTGAACCCATTACCCCTCATCCTATCCCTTCACTTCCTGATAAAGAGTCCCTCCCCATCTCTCCTGTAGGCCCCCTTCAGGTACTGGAAGGCTGCTAAAAGGTCTTCCCAGAGCCTTCTCTCCTCCAGGCTGAACAATCCCAACTCTCTCAGCCTGTCTTCACAGGAGAGGTGCTCCAGCCCTCTGATCATTGTAGTGTCCCTCTGCTGGACCCGTTTCAACAGGTCCATGTCATTCCTGTTTTGAAGACACCAGAGCTAGACACAGTACTCCAGGTGAGGTCTTACCAGAGCAGAGTAGAGGAGCAGAATCACCTCTCTTGACCTGCTGGCCACACTCCCTTTGATGCAGCCCAGGATGCAGTTGGCTTTCTGGGCTGCCAGTGCGCATTGCCAGCTCATGTTGAGCTTCTTGTCCACCAATATCTCCAGCTCCTTCTCCTGAGAGGTGTTCTCAATCCATTCTCCTCCCAGCCTGTGGCTGGGATAGCCACGACCCACGCGCAGGACCTTGCACTTGGCCTGGTTGAACTTCATGAGTTTTGCACAGGCCCACCTCTTAAGCCTGTCCAGGTCCCTCTGAATGGCATCCCTTCACTCCAGTGTGTCAACAATGCCACACAGCTTGGTGTCATTGGCAAACTTGCTGAGGGTGCACTCCGTCCCACCGACCATGTCTCTGACATATGTTAAACAGCACTGGTCCCAGTACTGACCCTTGAGGAATGCCAGTCATCACTGGCTTCCACTTGGACTGCACAGGGTCCAAGATTTGGAGGTAAAGTCATGACCAGGAGAGGAAATCCTAGCTATATAAGATAACAGAAAGGGAGAGAATGAGAACGATCTTTTTGAGTACTATTCAGGTGTCCTGGTCTGGCCAAAACCACGACATCAGGAGATAAGGTTGGGTATACTTTGCAGATCAAAGTAATTTCTGTACTGGGCCTGAGGTTTAGAAAATCATGGAGGTCATGATTGTCTTCTCCCCATAGTGCTCATTTGCATCTGCTAAGCCACCCTGATGTGGAGGACTTGGCCACCCACCTGGTCCTGCTGCAACTGATCCCTCCACAGCCTGAGCGGACAGAGAGGAGACACAGAGAGAGCTGCGTGCTTCCCACCTGCACCCCAAACAGCTGTCCACATCACCATCATGCTTTCCACATGTGCACACACCTCAGGAACTTAAGCAAAGAAAATCATCATTCTAGTTTCTACATATTTCTTTTTTTCATACACCACTTGTGATGTTGTTCTGTAGAGCAGGTATAATGAAGCCTCTGTTAACAGTTTCCACAGCATTTTTCTGACAAGCACCTTGAACTAGGCACTCTAGACAGCTGTTTACTTAATTTGTCCTTGTGAACCATTTTCTGACCTTTCCGCTTCCAAGAAAGTTTGTTTATTTTGTATGGCCAGTAGAATTCACTGCTTGATATAGAACTTATGTTTTTGATGTAGAAGATATCAGAAAAATTCAAGAGTATGTAAGCAAATGCCTATGCCTCCCATGTCCTAAGGATGAGGCAAGAAATGTAGTTAGGAAAACAAATAATCTTTAAATAGAATGATGAATTCTCTAAGGGGAGCATTGTGCCTATTCATAAAACATAGAATTAGACAAGGAAATCTGCTATTGTCAACACAAATTTGATTCTTGACATTACTGTACTAGGTTTTGGCTCAGATAGAGTTAAATTTCTACATTGTAGCTTCTATGGTGTTATGGTTTGGAGCTGTGACCAAAACAGTGTTGATAATTCACCAGTATTTTAGTTATTGTTGAGCAGTACTTGCACAGTCAAGGCCTTTTCTGCTCCTCACACCACTCTACCAGCAGATGGGTTGGGGGTGCACAAGAAGTTGGGAGGGGACACAGCAGAGACAGCTGATCCCAGCTGACCAAGGGGATATTCCGTACCATGTGACATCATGCTCGGTGAATAAAGCTGGCGAAGAAGAGGAAGGAAGGACATTCGGAGTGATGGCATTTGTCTTCTTAAGTAACTGTTACATGTGATGGAGCCCTGTTTTCCTGGAGATGGCTGAAGCCCTGCTTGCCAAGGGGAAGTAGTGAATGAATTCCTTGTTTTGCTTTGCTTGTGTGCATGGATTTTGCTCTACCTATCAAACTGCCTTTATCTCAACCCAGAAGTTTTCTCCCTTTTACCCTTCCAATTCTGTTCCCCATCCCCACTGGTGGGGGAGTGAGTGAGCAGCTGTGTGGGGCTGAGGTGCCTACTGGCTGGGGTTAAATCAGCACAATTACTAATATCCTGTATTTCCAT
Organism: Tringa tobata; assembly: GCA_033628505.1. Taxonomy (NCBI): domain Eukaryota; kingdom Metazoa; phylum Chordata; class Aves; order Charadriiformes; family Scolopacidae; genus Tringa; species Tringa tobata. The sequence continues at coordinate 2,676,464 of JAHREE010000186.1, forward strand.
ACCCTCAACACCCTCAGTGCTCAGGGACCCCAAGTGACATGGGATACTTGTTATAACATGTGCAGAAGCACTTTTATCATCTCATCCTTCCACACCTCCAGTTCAGGAATTTGTTGTCAAATATCAAGGGGATTAGTTTCAAATGTCAAAAGCAGATGTGGGGTCATGAGCAAAGCTTTTTTTTTAATATATAAAAAAAAAAACAAACCAAAAAGAGAAATATATAAACCCACATTTCAGACACCTTAAATAAAGAAATGTGAATCACTTCAAACAATCCCCGTTTTGCAGAACTATTTAATATTCTAGACTGCTGGTCTGCAGGCATCCAAATGGAATGCTAATTATCCGCTTTCTTCCCCAGCTAAAAGCTTCACAGAGGCTGACAGAAGGAAAGGCACTAGACTGTTGAACAACAATACCATGCTTTCAGTAGGAAAGACAACTATAAAATGTTTCCTGCAGCCTAATTCTTCTAGCATCAGCTGATCCTTTACTAGTCCCTACTTGACACCAATTAATCTCTCCTCTACAGCTCGCTATTCCCAAGCCTTAGCATATATTCCTTTACTTTATGCTGGAGGTTGGGAAGAACACATTCAGTCTCGAACACAGCGGAGTGATACATTTAAATTCTTCCTAATCTGATGAGGTGTCTTTCAATCCAGTCTTTCATTGCCCAGCAAAAGTACTTCTGAGATTGCTAGTTCACTGAAATTTCTCCATCATTGTTTCCTTAAGATAAGTGATGTCCCAACTAAAAAGCAGAGGGAAGCTCACCTCTTACTGTCCCCCAAGCCAAAGAGACACTGAGGTAATATACTGCATAGTTTTTAATGTGCTTTTCCAGCTTCCCAAATTTAATTATTTGTTGATGCACAGAGCATAGTTCTGTTCTTCATAACATTATTGAGGATTACCTCAAAATGAGGAAGAATATTTAGGTAAGGTTTCTGGAAGGCCAGAATATTAGGCAAGGTTTGTCAGAAGAGATATTATCACCTGATACATTTGGAAAACAATCAAAAAATGGACTTTTCATATCAGTAACATACATGCATGAAAGGTTTTCTTATTTTCTAGCAAAACATGTCTTCCTAGCAAAACAATTGTCTTTTGACAATTTCATTTCACATCATTTGGACCATGGTATTCAAAATAGATTTATTGTTATTTAACAGCTATCAATATTAATATCCTGCAAGAACACTTCTATTTTATATACTGATGCCCAAGGATAACATCCAGGTTAACATAGATGACATAATATAACCTATTTGTAATGATTTTTTTTGCTATAAAACACAGGGTTCTTACAGACATTAAGTATAGATTAGGCCTTAAATTTACATTCTAACATTTGTTACTAAACTTCCTATTCAGTGCTTTTGGAGACCAGCCTACATGTAAACTAAGTCGATGGTAATAGCTCAAAGCTGTCTGTAACCTCTGGAAAGACAAATTATGGTAGCTCTTCCTTTAGATGACAGCTACCCAAGATGGATGCCAAGCCAGTACATGCACCTACTGTCAATGTTTCCTCTGTCTGGAAATGTAAGTATTTATTTGAAGTGAACCCTGTTATATCAGTGTCACTGTCAAGTACTGAGGCTTCAAGAGTTGCAGTGATTAGATCTAACTGCTCATATTCTCTGAAATGAGGAGATCAGGCTTCTGTCTCCCTTTTTCCTCTTCTGTCTGGTCTCGGCCACAGACTCCATTTTGGTGCCAATTCTGAGCTGAGTTATAACTCACCAACCTACAAAAAACCCCAAACCACCTACCAAAAAAAAACAAAACAGAAAAAGAGGGCTAATTTTCTATTGGACTATGACACTGAACCGTCTACAGAAGAGTTCAGAAAGTGTCTTGACCAATACAAAGATGGGCATAGGGTTTTGATTCCTGGAGTTGAGAAGAAGGGCAGGAAATATCTGAGAGGGAGAAGTGAATGACAGCCCTGCCCTTTTGGAAAGTACATTCCATTAGGGCCACGCAAGTGTTCATGAAAACACTGGCTGAGGTTGCACAGGGAACACTGGTTCTTTCCAAAGGTTCGGTTAGGCCATTCTGTAAAGTCCAGTGTCTCTCTTTATGTTTTATTTATGTTTTCTTCCAAATTTGCATCTCTTATGAAAATTCTGAGCCCAGGAGATGGGGCTGGGAGTGATCATGACAGGACCCAGAGCACATCCTCCTCATCTCCCTCTTCTCACCTTTGCACAGCTCATTTCAATCTGGAGCATTGAGTGTCTTCACTATTCTCTTCTGAATCTTTCTGATCTCTCTAGCTCTATCAACTGAGCTGGTTCCTAAGTACCACAGAAAGGTCCAATGATCAAACTTTCAAAATGATCTTTGCTATACCCAGTCCACAATGGAACATTTGGAACAATGGCGTTTATAGGGCTCCTCCCACCAACATGCCCACTTTCTTCCAGGTTTTTATACTTTCACTCCCAAGTGGTTTTTCCTCATTTGCACCAATTCAGTTCTGCTGATTCTGAAAAATAAAAATACTACTAACACTTCATTTGTCTCTGCTCAGTATGGAGAATTGGAACAACAGCTGAGAAACTGTGTTTTGTTTCGTGGCCAATATGGCACGTGTAAAACTTGTGGAGCAGCAGCTGAATGGCTGTGTTTTTAGTTTTCGGACCAATTTGACATCTTTTAGCAAATTTTTTGGGCAGCAATTCAGAAGACTCTGATTCTTCCCCCACCCCAGACACCAATCTGGTATCTTTCCATCTAAAATTTTTAACACCTTTTGTCTGTGGGAATCAATAAACAAAGTCTGAAAATAATTTTCTCTGCAAAAATAAACTATTATGGAGATTTCTGATAGCATTTTTGGCTAATGTATGACTTTAAAATCCAGGCTTTTCATCTACCCTTGCCTATGTTATGCTACATTTATTATACTTCATTTTTAAATTTAATTACTTTTTCTTTTCATAGAATCATAGGATAGTTTGGGTTGGAATGGACCTTTAAAGGTCATCTAGTTCAACTCCCCTGCAATAAGCAGAGACATCTTCAACTAGATCAGGTTGCTTAGAACTCCACCCAACCTGTGCTTGAATATTTGCAGGGATGGGGCATCTACCACCTCTCTGGGAAACCTGTACCAGTGTTTCACCACCCTCATTGAAAAAATGTCTTCCTTCTATCTAGTGTGAATCTAACCTCTTTTAGATTGAAGCCATTACCCCTCGTCCTATAACATTAACAATTCTCTTTGACTGCATAGGTTCCATCTGCACTACTGTTCTGCAGATAAAAATGTTAAATTCTTCCTAATACTTTTTTTTCTTCATTTAAATTTTATGTCTCTGCAGAATATCGGCATATTTAACAAACACAAAACCAAAGAAAGATTCAAATGTTCTTATCCACTTTTCTGGGGGATTAAGCACAAAGGTAATTTTTTTTTCTAGGCTGACATAGGGAGAAAACCATAGAATCAAAACCCAGTCCTGCACTTGAACAAAGAGACTACACTTTCCCTTGGTTTTCAAAACTCACAGTGAATAAAAAGCTCAGCTCACCTGAGCTCTGGAACTGAACCTGTATATATTATTATTTTAATATCTTTACCTGGATGAATACAAACAGAATACTGTTCTAGCGTACTGTACTGATCCTTTAGCGTGGCCAAAAAGATCCCTATGAATGCCAGGGAGCAGCAGAGCAGCAGCGGGACAAGCCTAGATTGGAAGGTGGTGTCACTGCACATTGAATGCTGGTTGTTGACAGCTCCTCACATGTGGCAGGAGCACAGTTCATAAAACAGCCTGAAGGAGGAGGGGCCAGGGGACCAAAGGCCCTGTGATTAGAGGTCCTCTAGTTCTCCACAGTGGGACAATCTGCCTGAGGCTTGTTATACTGCTGCTAGGACCATAGACTTCCAATGACATAATATCAAATGTCCACTTTGCATGGAAAGACTTCTTTCCAGCAGTTCCTTTCTTGAGTATCATGAATTTTCACCAGGATTTCTGCTTAGGGTCATTCCTGGATTAGGCAAAGCTATTCAGAGGGACTGCATGAGTATCTTTTTACAGACTTTTATTCCTTTACAATTTGACTTAAAAATCCTTTCCTCAGTTTATAACTACAATACTTTTCCAATGTGAGTTCCATTCAGTCCTCAAAGCTGTACATCAGAGCGCTAGATCATAATTACGCACTTTATTTCCTCCTTAGTTAATGTTTTCCTTCTTTGTATTGCTCACTTGAACAATTTCACACACAAAGATCTCCCCATTGGCCTATGCCATCATTCAATTAATAAAAGAAAATGAAAAAAAATCAATGAAAAAGGAATCCATAAACAAAATCACATTGATCTATGAATAAAGTAATTTAACCTGACAAAGCCTTTTCAATTGCCCAGACAGCTTTCATATGCCTTGGCTCTGTATGCATGTTTGTGTGTGTAAAATGAGAGGGCGAGAGAGAACAAATATATAACCTTATATTGCATAAAAAGAAGAGGCAGTCAAAAGTATGTGCATGGTTAATTCAGGACTCTTCTCAGAAACAGGGTTAGTCTCCTGAAGCTTCCAAATTTTTTTATTTTGGTCTTCAGCTCTTTGCATCCCATTGCTTGTTAGACAGGCTGGTGCAGGCAGATGGTTCTGACCTGTAGTACTTGTCACATTAAGTCACTCAGCTGAATCATGCATACAATTAAATGCAGAATACAGTGTTACCACTTATGAGATTTGTCATTCTTTGCATGTGGTTATTTTCTTTCCTTCTTATTGCTTATGCACATGGGCAATCTGCACATTTGGTCCTGGACTTCTAAGAGGAACTGATAAAAAGAGACTTACAGATTCTCTATTGTCAAATCTCAGTAGTCAATATTTAAAGCCTCAAATTTAACCCAAAATCATTGCCTGATTTTCAGATATACTACTTTCTGCAGCCAATAAGGTTGTATTCTGACCGGTTTTAAGAGTTAGATGTGTTCTAGAAGTTGGTAGCTGTTGATTTTGCCCCTGCAGCTGACCAGTTTTAAGTCAGTTGACTCTAATGCCATGGACTTTTATCAAAAGAAATGAGGGATCATTGCTCTGCATACAGGAAATTCTGTTCCATTATTAATTTTTTTTGTTGGAGGGGGATGCAAACAACTCTTGTCCTGTGCAAAATGCTGGAATAAAGCCTATATAGTGTTTACATCATAATTACATCCTGTTTGGAGGATATAAATTGGATGGCCTATTGAAAAGGAATAGTTTCACCATAACAAGAAAATATTTAAGATCTGACTCCTCAAGTAAATCCTTGTATCTGCCCCACTACTTGGAATGCCACACAGCAATTCCTAGGGGGAGCTATAATATGTGCTGACATATCAGCTACAATTTTTAAATTCTTTACACAATAGCAGATACAATTTTGCTCCTGACTTGCTGAAATTACTTACGAAGAGTCACAGTTCTCACCACGTGGAGAGTCCCTTTCTCATCCCTGTTCAGAGTCTGAAAATCTCTAAATGAAATCTGTTAGATTTGAAAGTTGTTCTCACAAGTGTCTTTCCTTTTAGCTACATTTCCCCATTAAGCAGTGTCAGAGCACAGGCACAGACACTGGGCTCAGTCATCTGTATTTTCCTTATTGCTAGAATAGTCCCCCACATAGTTTTGGTCAGCTGGAACTCTTCCAAATGATTCCCAGGCACAGTTTGGAGTTACCACATGGTAAGGATCACTCCTAATAAGTGTTTGGAAAGAAGCTACCCTGCTCTAAAAGCAAAGAGAGTTCAACAGTATGGACATGACCAGACTATGCCGGCTGGCCTCAGGCCAGACAATAGGTCCTAGGGCTGTTTAGTTGACTGCTTTTAGTAGATGTAGTTTCTGGGTCTCATATATATAGCTATATATATATATATATCTCAAATACATGGCCATTCTTGTAAAATGGCTAGAAGACCAGTTGAATAGACTGTAAATATTCTATTAAGAAAGTGCTAAAGCATTAAAATTAAGTGCTTAATGCAGGATACCAAAAGTATATTTTGGACTAGCTTTTGGTTATCAATATGTCTTCTTCTGCATTGTTGCTCTATGTTCTGTTTAATTGAATATCCCCAGTAAAAATTGACAAAAAGAAAAGGAAATTTAATCCAGAATGAGAATTCTTCTGGCAAACTGTATTCATTTCAATATAACCTTTTTGTTAAAGGTGAGCAGTTTTCATTTTTGAAAGAAAGGTCAAATACATCTTCCTGGAGAAAAAGACCATTCCACTGTCTCTAATGAATGACAATAACACACCGCAGGAAGAGGTTAGACTATTGTTATATTCATTTAGTTCCTACATTCATTTTGACCCCATTGTGATTATACAAAATGCTTTATCACATGTAAAGGCATAATTTCCTCAGTCCAAGAAGGCTGAACAGAGTGTCATTAGCAAGTACAACCATAACATAAGAGTCTCTCAATGTAGCATCCTTTATAGATTTTAGATACTTCATTATGTGTAAAGGCATACCTACATATGGTGTTGAATTTTGGCCTTATGAAATAAGCATACCCCTTGATAATGTGATAAATGCATAAGATACAGGAAAAAAAGAGTAAACCTCTCAATATAGTCTAGTTCTTCTATTCCCTGGAGGAAGAAACAGGGCATATGCAGGTTGTAGTCTTTTTCCCCTTGGTAAGTTAAACAGAGCATGAATTTTCTATCAGTGTTGAATAAATTTTAGTGTTTCTAGTATGTTTCCTGAGCAAACTCTTGTGAAGCAGTAAACACTATGGAAGCCCAGAGTTCACTATGTCTCTGACAATGTCTAAGTTTTCCATGCTCACTCTGAGGTAGCTATCAAGATCTATTTTCAAGATAAATTATTTAATTTCGTCCCCTAAATCTTTTTTCCAGGCAAGATACACTAGCTGCTTTGAAAAGGGAGTTGTTTTTTTCTTTTTTCCCCAGAGAGATTTCACTTCAACAGATCAGCCACTGACATCTCAGGTTAAGCTATCTCAGCATAATCACTGATACTACAAGGTTTGCAGGAAGTGAAATGAGCTTTGTGAAGGTTTCAGGTCAAATATTAATCTACCTGACAGTAGCATGTCTGGAAAGTTTCATCTTCAGCATTCCAATGATGCTGAAATCCTTCCCACCTGCTGGGGTGGCACCAATTCCCAAATTATAAGATAATTTAGAACTTAGAATTTGCATTTAAAAGTCTATTTGAAGAAGGGGTTTTATCTGCTTCCTGTAACTCGTATACTTAGTAGTGAGCAAGGGCTGGAAACTGAGTTATTTATTCTTTTTGACTGTTTCTTAGTTTGCTTTTTTCTGCTTCAAAGAAAAGCCAGGTCTCAGATGCAAACTTCTAAAGTTGATGAAAGATATCATCTCTCTTTTCTGTGGCTGGGAATGGATAATGCTCATTTAATCTATGTGAATGGCATTTTTCTTCACTGGTGTAAAAAAATGCAACAGTACTTATATTGTTCCATAAAGCTGTTCCTCTTTAACAAAAAATCGGCAGAATTAAGAATATTAATACTGTGTTGTATAACATATGTACTGTGTCAAAGAAGTAAAAGATTTCTGCTACAGAAAGCTTCCCATGCAACACTTTAAGAACTTTACTTACTTCTGGAAAATTCAAGGCAAGATCAATAAAAATAATAATAAAAAAAATTTACTCATTACTTTAGCACAAAAAAGAAAGCTGAAACATGTAATGGGAAATAGAAAAGATAATTTTCTTAAGAACACAGAAATCCAGAACAGATGGAGCACTGGTGAATACAATATCAGCCATTTCGATAATTGTTGAAACATGGATCAGCTACCAACAAGTTCCTACAAACATAATGGAACATATCCTATAAGGGTCCCATGCTCCATACTCTCAGGTACATGTGCAGTTCTGTGTATATCTCTTTCAGTCTGTTTTCAATATTGTCTTGTCATTCTAGAAAAACAAGCAAAAATATTTCTCTGGAATGTCAGCCAGGTTAAGATCTAAAAACTGGGAAATCAATATCTAGGAAGGTCTTAGATTAATTTGATACATTTGCAAAATTCAATTTATAATTATTTATTATTTAATTCATTCTACAACCTTTGAAAAACCTCAGCTGTATTGTATAAAAATCCTTAATTGTTCTTCATAACTTCCAAACTTCTTCTAATTTACATAGTACAACCTGATGCTAAGTTATTTGATAATCATCACATAACATGTTATTATTGACAAAAGAGCTAAACTGATCTACTATACCCATTTTATGTTAATGTAGATCTGTCCATTTCAGAAGACTTACAAAATTCATTTTTGAGTGAAGCTTTACATCTCTTTCATCTTCATTGATTTGGAGATATTAGCTAATGTTATCTTGTTTTAAATACTTACATATATAAGCCTATATATTATTAATATGCCAGTTTAGTAGATATGTATCAGTGAAATCATGTTCTGGGGCAGCCTATTCTACCCTTAAAACAAGGGTAGAATTAATTGTGGAATAGTCCATGATCACCTTCAATATGTCCAAGATTTTTTTTCTTAATTGTCTCCAACAGCACCATTACCCAGTATTATAAATCTATCTTTAAGGCATTATTTTGGAGGAATTTAGGAGACTATTCATAAGAGCAGTTTGGGAAAACAATACCTGTTTAGATGACTGACAGATCCTAAATGTGTACACTAAGAGTTATCTCCACTACCATTAAACATAAAATGGAGACATCTACACCTATCTAGTTACTCTTTTTGAACTTGTCATTGGAAGGATGCAATGATATGAATCATCTGGTCTACTTTAAAGTCTAGTTTATGGTGAGATTAAACACAGTAAGTGTGCCAATTTCTTCCCAGGGACTACGAAGGGAGTAAAGATGAACTGCTGAGACATAAATGTCTGCATCCCAGGTAACTAAAACTAGCTGCTATGTCGCCCACACCAGAGATCTCAAACAATTACCCTTGTAGTCAAGCAATAAAAATAACCGTTTTCAAGATACATCTCAAATGAGGAAACAAGCCTTCTGTATGGCACAATACTTGAAATTATAATGGCAGAACGCAACACAGATGTCGTTAGAAGAATTGAAGGTGGACAAAGGTGGATAGGCTGAAAGAGGAAAATGTATTGGTTACAACTTTGGGGGAAAAAATCAGATTTTTAACATGGTGTCTCAATATCTTATTCTGTGCCTAATTTTATTTATTCTCTATAAAAATAGTTTGTATGCATGACTAATAGACTAACTTGGCATCCTTATGAAAAGCACAGATTTTTGTACTAAGCAGTTCTTCATGACACAGCAAGGAGGAAATCTGTGTCACATGGGTCAGCTCAGTTATCTAAGACACCTTCATCACTGACAGCACATTCGTTACCTGGATTGCCTCAGGCATATGAGTAAGGGACAGCCCTTAATGTCCATCCATGACCACAGTTGTCAGTCACCTCAGAAGACCCAGAGAAGAACAAGAGGTGGGATGTAATTTTATCACCAAAAGTTATGTTGTAAAAAGAATTCTTATATAAAATAAATTTTCATCAGCTTGAAATAGCAGAAGGCAAAAGAGACCTGAATATCCTTATTCAATCAAGTAGTGTCACGTGACTATAAGAAGGCAAAAATAATCCTAGCGCGCTTCAGGCAAAGTGATAGAAATAGAGACGTGTTGATTATATAAGGCGCCAGAAAATTCTCTTCTGAAATATTGGATCCAGTCCATGTTCCAGAACTGTGAATTTAAACTAGAACTAACTTGGAGAATAACCTTTATACAGATCTGTAAAATTAAAGTGAAAGTAATATATATCTGAAAAATCATAAGTATCTGTAAGCAGATATGGTGAAAACCATCAGGGAGAAAAAAGAGCTATTAAGCTCAAAGATGCTGCTGGCAAAGAAATAAAATGGTGCAAAATGGTCATGAATACTTTTAAACTGGAAGTTAGGAGATTTCTAATATTAGGAACAGCTTACAAGCAGAAACAAATCTCAGTGCATTTCATAATGAGACTTACAGCATTTATAAACAGTTTCAGTTGCCTATAACAACAAGGAACAGGCTTTATGACCCACTAAGTTTTTCCGGCCTTATGCCCAAAGACAAGGCTTCAGCAAAAGAAATTCCACTTGTTCATGTAAGTGGGAAGCTTTCAGAAAACTTTTATAACTATGAACACTGGTAATAGGCTTACTTTCATTATATTAAATGCATGCATGCATTGAACACTGTTACTCTGAAAATCTGTTAATATACTTTAGTATTATTTTTCGTTGTAACATTTTCATTTATAATTGGGTTATTGTGGACTTGGATGTCAGGTGCAGGTTTTTCATAATTACATTTCACCATAATACAAAAGAGAAGGGTGAGATGCTTACATTGGTTTTCTTTGTTTGCTTTTTGGCTTGTCTCATATTTCTATTTGTTGAAATACAGTTTTATTCACTGGATGAAAATGTTCCATTTTTGTTCTGAGAAAAGACTTCTTTAAAGTTGAGAGACTACATTGTAAGTTTTAAATATCTGCAGTATGTCATATAATTGATTCTATGTGTTTTAAGATAATTTGTGTCAACATTGTTTTGTTTATTTATGCTTAATGAGGATTGAAGTTACTTTTTATAAAAATGAATAAACTCAGGAAATGCATGTCAGTTATTTATTACAGTAGAAACTATTTTAAGATTATCTTTTAACAAACAATCACTTCAATAAAACCTAAGTAAAGGTTCTTTGATTGCTACTGTCAGTCAGTATGTTTTCCAGGTCTGGTTACAGGTGTTAAGAGTAATAGCCATGTAGTATTATTAATAATGTCAATAGCAATGAGGTTAATATAATAATAACAACAATAAAAACAGTAATTAGTTGTATGTATTAGCACAGTCTCATTTGTATCACGGCTTCCTACACTGATTTTCTCTTTTTTTTTCTTCCAGTTATATTCCAAATTAAGTCTATAGATGCAATTGGCTTGAGGCCACAGAAACTAAGTGGTGAACAAGCTGAAATCAGTGGAAGGAATATGAATTTCACTTATATTCAAGTCATTGAGGACAGGGTCCTAAATAAATAGCAAAATTGTTTTAGTAGTGATCTAGAAGACTGGGCTAGCAGTATGGCTGGAGACAGCAGGTAGCACTAAGTAAAATTGGGATTTTAGTAAGGGGTGGTGCTTACTGCTGTGTTTGAGCAGCAAAACAGCACAAGCGACAGCTGCTTTCTCAGATAACTCCTATCATCCTTTCTCTGAAAGAATAAAGTGTATTGAAGATTTAAAAGCTGTGGAAAAGGCAAGAAGATATTAGGTCACTTGGCCCAAATCCCAGATTAAGTTAACTACTGCCTCTGAAAGACAACCCTGAATTCCCAGCTCTCAAAGCACCATGCCAGCCGCTGGAAAGCACCATTTCCTTACACGAAGTTTATTTAAAGGAAAGGAAGCAAGAAAAAGAACCCAAGATTCCAAATTCCAGAAAGAAAAGCTTTGCTTTGTCCTGTAAACCTGAGAAGATGTGTGCTGCATTTTTGTGTATTTCAGGTCTAATTCTAGTTTTTATGCACTGAAAGTTATAATACTTTACTGATGTTTGATTTTTACTGAAGCAAAAAGTGCCTACTGTTGGAAAAGGATGAGCACTTCTTTCATTAGAGGATACCAAGTTACTTTCTTCCAGTGTACTGAAGTGTATGTGAAAGGTGCAAGCAGTTGTTAGGAGTGTGTACAGATGTGCATGGCTCAAACAGGTATGCCCATAAAAAAGGTTGCCATATACTAGCCTATATCCAGCTGGTTGTTAGTACCCCTTTTGCAGAAGTTATTACCCCTGCTTTGATTTGTTTGCAGAGGTGCTCACATGAGCACTTTGTGCCTTCTAAAGTAAAGGGTTGTGAGCTGAAATATTTTGGATAATGGATCTTGGCAAATCCAGCTCATTAGGACTTAGGCAGAACAGGCACCATCCACATACAAGCAGCAACTGTATCCAGACCAGACAGAAATAACCTGGTGGTTGTCTCTAGGGGATACATCTAAAAAATTCAGTGTCACAGAGTTTGATTCTTCACTAAATCTGAATGACTAATTTAGAAATTACAGAGAGGATGAGGCCTAGAGGAGACCTTGACCGGCTAGCTCTTCCCTTCCTATGCCAAAAGAGATATCTCTATGTCATTCCTGACCAGTTCTTGTCCAACTTGTTTTTCAATAACCTCCAGTGATGGAAATTTCACAGCCTGCCCAGGCAATACATTCCAGTGCTGCACTAACCTTTCTGTTAGGAGGTTTTTCCTGTCATCTGATCTAATCTCCCCTGAGTTAATTAGAAACCCTCATTGTAATCACAATACATTATTCAGTTGGTCCACATCCCTCTTGAACTGTACACAAAATCAGACATTAGTACTCCAGCTGACACCTTACTAGTGCCAAATACAGCAAATATTTCAGCTGAATTAGAGATAACAGTCCTATTTACTTTTTTCAGAAAAGCATAACATTCTTGACTCATGTCCAGCTTTGAGCCACAGTAACTCTCAGATCTTTTTGTTTAGCCAGAGGTTTTTCAGTTTGTACTTACAGAGAAGAATTTTGTGTGTGTCCTTGTAGAATTGCATCTTTTTGCAGTATATGGATTTTGAAAGGCCCTGATCAGCTTGATCTAATGTTATAGTTAGACCTGCAGCGAGCCAGAGGATGGACAAGTGACCTCCTTAAACCCCTTTCAACTTAAATAATTCCATGATTCTCCTATTTTCTGAGATAACTATGAATTTGAATTCTCTTCTACAGTGTACTTAAAGCTTTCTCAGCTTGTGTTGTTTACAACATTAATAAAATTACTTTATTCTTTTCTTCTGATTATCACAAAAACTTTGCATGGTTTCTAATCCAGGACAGATTCTTTAGTCCCAAACTGAATATATTCTTCCAGATTGACTCTGAACCACTGTTAAAACACTCATTGTGTGGTAACTGCCATGTAATAGTAGCTTCAACACTTTCTCCATTCAGCAAGAGTTAGACATAACTGTAAGAAGTCTGAAACCCTCCCAATGACACCATATGTTCAGCAGTGGCTTCATCTTCAGGATACATCTGTGCTCTCCTCAGGCTTTTACCCTCTCACAGAAGGTCTAACTGAAATATGAGTCCAGCTTTTTCACCCTGGTTCCTATAGATAGATGACGACTTCTCATCTATTATTATTGTCACTATCACGAATTCCTATATGGATGAGCAGCAGCATGAAGTATTTGCCACTGAGACACATGCGCCTCAGCAAGCTTTCCCCACCATCTTGGATTTACAGTGCTGGCAGGGTATATACCTGATGGGTTGTCAAGTCCAGTAACCCCATGGATCACTTCCAACTCTCCCAGGACCCAGCTACTAAATAATTTTGTCTTTCATTTCCTCTTTGAAGTTCTGCACTGCATCTCATGAACTCTTGGTCCTTCACTACTGGAGTTATTCTTTACTGACTCTCAGGACAGCGCGCTGACACCAGATTGCAGCAGGAGAATTCATGGAGGTAAACCCTCTGCCTTAAACAGAGACCATCAGGCTCTAAAGAGCACCCACCTGTAGTCAACATCAAAAACTCCTTTCCTCTTTTCGTTTCCATGCCCTATAGCGTCCTAGAGAATCATGTTTCTTCTAATTAGATCTAACAGTCAGCAACTGTGTTATATCCATCCAGACTGGTGTACTGCACCTCATGGTCTCTAAATCTCATTGCAGAAACAATGAATGGATTCTTGAAGCTTTAAACAGTTGTCTGTTTTTTTCATGACCCGGCTGCTACAGATTCATGAAAGCTCACCATTTCCTAGGTTTCATGCCAAAATGGTGGCCTTGGCCATGAAAGTGGATCAGTTCTTTGCTCCATGTACCCCAGCAGCAGAGTTCTAGGAAGAAGAATGTGATTCCTGAGAATAAAGACATCTCCAGTTTGGCTGTGAGATGGTGAGCTCAGAATATGTCACAAAACTTTACTTCTTAACAGCCTTTACTTGATACTCAGAAAAATTCCTCATTCATGAATTTTCCCTCACCCAAAAGTTCATTTCTCCAGTTAGGACATGGTCTCTGAAAAATTCAGTAATGATTTCACTGTTGATATTTGTTTAAGTGCCAAAGTAATGGAAATCAACTCATCTATATGAATACATAGACATACAGTTGGTTATTTAGACTGGCACAAAGACAGAAGTATAGAGTATCATGTGAGGAAAAAGAGTGGAGAGGAAAAAAGATTAAAAGCTTTGTTACTGTGAGTAAATCCAGCCCAAAGCTTTCACAAACAAAATGAGAGAAACAACAGCAGTTTTTAATTGTGCCAGTGTGGCTTGTAGCCACTGCTTAGGTGGGGTCCTAGATATGTGTGATACTGGGCTGAGAGAAGAAGTACCAAAGATGTCTTTCACAGAATCAAAGTGGCTGAATGGGTACCTACTTGTACATGTGGATTCTTTTTTAGAAGGACTGATGGCTGTTCAGGCAACACTTAGCATTCAAGGAACACTGTTAATTTCTGTTTCTGCCATCAAAAAAAAGCCAGAACATCCCTTTGAAATATCTCCTGATGAGGAAAATCCACTTCCATCCTTACAGCATTCTCATTAGATATCTTAATCTGGAAAAGATCATGTGATGGTACAGCTAGTGCTGTCTTCTTTCCATCAGCTGAAATGACTTTACATATGACACGAGATTGTCTTCATTGAGGTTTGCTTAAGAAGAATTCATAGATTATGATCTTCAAAAACTTTTGATTCTTTCTGGAATTACATAAGTACCTGTTATTTCCTCACAGTATAATTTGGGACATTTTCTCAAGAAGATTTGCAAAAGCTGTTCTAAAACTTGGTAGTATTCAACTGTGTGTGCATGGAGAAAAACAATGTGTTTATTTGCTATTGGGAAAAAAAAAAAAAGGAAAACTGTTGGCATTAGAAGGAAAGGTCTTTAATTCTTTTTTTTCCTCCCTCCCTTCCTAAATCCTGGGATCAGCCAAACCTGTGTGTGCTTTTATCTAAGCTGAGTGACCACATTGTAAACCTAACCTTGTCAACATGCTGTAAATGGTTTGAATTAATTAATTTCCTCTGGAAATCTGTTGTATCCTGTATCCTGCTTTAACCCCCTATGAAGAAGGCCCAACATGGAAGTATCAGTTAGCACCATAAGCACAGTTCAGTGACAACTTACTTTGTTGTTAATGAAAAATGGTTACTGTTTCATGCGGAAACCTATTGATGTTAATATGTCCAATGCTCTTGTGGGCTAACATCTGGTCTGTGTTAGATGTTAATTCTAATTCTCAGTTAATATTTTTGGACACTGCTACTGTTGGAAATTTATTGATATTACCTGTGTGTTCTGCAAAGCTTTGTTTTGATGTATGTAAAGCACATTTATTTTGTAGTAATTCATTAGTATTACTTCCACTTGTTTCATCATGTTGGTAGGGTTTATAAAGACCCACATCATTAATACCTACTTTCTTGTTTAAGCCCCGTTTGATTCTCTTAAATGTTCCCATTTGAAGCACACCATCGCTGTTTATATGTATGTTCAGTGCTCAACTCTGCCAAGATGTGGTAACAGAAGTACATAAAAAGAAGACTTCCTCATGCCCCCCAAAAGCATTATGAAACTAAGACTTAGTAGTCTACATTAGAGGAGAAAGGGGAATGGAGAGAGAAGAAATATACACACTGTCAAAGTTTAAGTACTTGCCTGTAATGTCTGCATTTGGAAGCTAGTTCCACTAACAGCTCATTGTTGCTGATTCTCCTGTCTTCTTCCTGCCCTGGTAGATTTTGGATATTAAATAATTAAATAATTTTCCTATTTATTAGATGGCAAGGAAGGATCTGCCATCTACCAGACATCTGTAAATAAAACTATATTGGAATCCACGCTGGTGATATCATAAATGATGAAAAGTTAATAAGAATGTTCCAGTATTTCAAGGAATAGTAAACGTAATTGATAAAACAAAAGAACTGCTTAAGAAGAGTCCAGAGTAAAGAACCTGTTAGAGTAAATGAGACCATTTGATAGATAGACCAATGAGGGAAGACAGAACTTAGGTTAGGATGATTCAGCTGAAATAATTTTCCTCTGGACAACTGCAATTGAGTGGACAAAGGAGAAGAGACAGGAAGGCAACAGGGCTCATCTGCAGAGACAAGAGAAGGCAGAGAATGGGAGCAGAAGTCAGGAGGTGGTGGAACAGAGAAAATTAAGACTGAACAAGGAGTTAAAAAAGGAGTTAGATGAGGGGCAAGAGACCAGACTGGGAGTGGAAGGAATAGAACTTGTCTTGAATCCTACGTAGGACTGGAAACCAGGTGAGAGAAGACTTATGTACTTCGGGACTGGGTTGTGGTTAAGTGGAGAGTTTGTGAATAGAAAATGAGAATGGATGTGTGCTTAACCTGTAGAAATGGCTGGACTGAAGGGATCCAAAAGACGTTCATGAGGGAGAAGGAATTCATACTGACAGCTCAAATATGAAGACAGAACTGGTACTAGGAACCTGGTGCCACTGAGAAGAGGGTAAAGGTGGGGAGAAAAAATAGAATGGCCTTAGTAAAAAGCCTTAATTGTCACTTTCCTAATTTTAGAGTGTATTACTTTGCATCTTTAGCATTTTAATGTGGGGATGATGGGGGTGAGGTTTGCACTGTAAATGTAGTTCATTAGAATGGGGGCTATGGTTTGCAACACATTGTTAAGCAATGAGGAGATCTTAAACATCCTCTTTTATAAAGAATCCTTGGTTGCTATGGAGGCAGTTTCAAAAGTCCTTTGTTAGAATACATGTTTTCTGCTAATAAAAAAGAGGTCACACATTTTTGGCTCAAAGATGATAATCCAGAAAGAAAAAAAAAAAATCACTGAAGGGGCGGGGAATTAGAAAGTCAGGCAAAAGCATGCTGCCCATAGGGAAAAGAGAGTCTGTAACTGAGGAAAGAAGATACAGGTAGGAAACAAAGGGTCTACATTTTAAGAATATTTTGCTCTTTTTACTGGTTATCTATTTGCAGAATTAGAACAAACTGCATAGGGAAGGAAAGGGCATGCCTGCTCTTGCAGCTAGAAAATCAGACCTATGCAAACCAAACACAAACTGAAAGCATCAGAATAATGTGTCTATCTGTACCAGCAGGCATCTTTTTTACACGGCTCAGAAAGGTGTCTGAGCAATTTTCAAGGGAAGAGAAACCGGCAGTTCATCCCAAGGCCTTTCTCTTTTCCTATTCCCCGGTAGCAAGGGACTGTGTTTAGCATTAATCTACAGTTGTGGCCTAAAGGAAAGGAGAGACGAAGGTGTGGGATTGTTTCTTTATTTTTTTTTAAATTACCTGGAATCCCCTAGTCATGGGATCACCAGTGAAAAGTCTTCCTTAGTGGTTTTATGCTGGATAAACTGTATTACTTCTGGGGAGCACTGCTATCACAGAAGACCCTGCATAGTGAGCCTTGAGCTGGAGAGTCCATCGCTGAAGACCAACTATGCTGGAATGGGGACGCTCTAGGCGTATTCTCCAAGTCAGCCAAGGCAGATTTGAAGCCGTCATACTTCTGTTAGCGCTACAGCCCCATTGTGTGCCTGCATTTGAGGCTCGGGAGGAGGGGCACGTACTGCTGCGAATGAGGCCCATGTGGGTGGACTGTGGGGCTGGAGAGCATATGTGAAAAGCAGATGTGGTGTGTGTTCCTGAGCAGAGCGGAGTGTGACAGCAGGGGCTTGGGAAAGAAGTCTCTGTAATGACTGTGTTAAGATATTTTAATAAAGAAGTTACCTAGTGTAAATAAATCCATATGTTTTGTAATCCATAGTCCCATTCTGCTTCAGCATCTGGCAATGTGGGGATTTAGCAGTGATAGAATTAATGGTATAGCTTCCTATTATATTTAATGGGGGGTGGAAAACAATTAATGACTTATTTTAAATGACAGTTTCAAGAATAGCCTTCATTAAGGAAGGCTCACAATTAAAGGAGATTATGCTTGTTAAAAGCCAGAAAGAATTACACTAACCAACAAGAGCAACTTGGAGGAAGGAACCATATGCACAAGCAGTTTGTCGTTGTGTATGTATTATATCTAGGAAAGCTCAGAATTTGTTATAGAAGTGATTTGGGGAAGAAGGGAAATATTTTGACAAAATCTTGTTTTCTGTGTAAAAGTAGCCCAATTTATCTGACTTTTTTTTACCTTTTGTCGATCTTTTCCTACTCTCTTAGTTCCTTCTCCCACAACAAAGAATTGACTTTCTCTAAAAAAAAGGTTTTGTGGAAGGATGTGGAACAGTTACTGTTGTGTTTTTTTTTACTAGAAAATACTGACAAAAAGTGTTTCTAATTTGCTTGTTTTAGTAGTGAACTTTTTCAGAAGAAATAAATAACTGGCTATATCTTCAGTCTTTATGGACGTACTGGGTCAAGTAGCTTGTATACAGGTTTCCTGTTTGCCTCTAGTTCTTACCCCATAAAATACTGACCTTTTATTTCAAGAAAACAAGGCACAGCTTCCAGGTGAGTATTGTCAAGCTATTGTTTAATTTTTTAAAGTATCTTGTTCTTTAAAACACAGACTGAAGAGACCACTGGAGAGAAAACTGGAACTTACCCCTTTTTAATCATTAGGAATCTGGCCATGAATATTCAAATATGCACTTTTCCCTCAATTTTTTCCTTGCTTTGGAATTGCATTCAATACTGTTTATTGTTTTCTTAAGGTTGATTATGTCTTAGATTATGTGAGATACCCCTTAACTACTTCTGAAAATGTTTTGAAAGCCTGCAAGTTCATAAGAGTTACGAGAGTTGCAGCAGTACTTTAACACGCTCGAGGAATCCTGTGACTCTTCTTCAAAAGGGATGGTACACTGCCAAGGGGATTTAAATAATGTTGTCCAGAAAGCTGTTTATCATTTCTGTAGCTGTCTGAATGCCCTTGCTGATAAGTGTGTTCCGTAATTTTCAATCAGTTTGTTCCCAATTTCACGCATCTGTTGCATTGCTAGGGGAAAAAAGATTTTATTATTTAATAAAAAAATAAAAATATGAAATGTAACCATGTATTTATAGCTTGCTTACCACCACTACAATAATAATTCCCGTGTGTGTTCTGGGGAATTACAGTTGCCAGTGGGGCACAACGTTGCCCAGCTATTTCCTACTCCTGTTTTTTTCCCTTCAGGAAAAGGAGTGTCAGGACTTTCCCCACTGGCTGGTTTGCGGGAGGGTGGGGTTAGCAAAATGATAAAAGGGAGTGAAAAGTTACCTCGTTTTTATAGTTTTGCTGCCAGTAGCTAGCCTTAGGGGAGACAGAAGTATTGATAGTTAGAGCTTTGGCCGTGTACGAGATCCCTGGATTTAAAGAAAAGTGCTTGTTCCTCACTCAGCCAGGTACCCCAGAGGCTTCAGTGGATACAAAACAAATGTGCTACATGCTGCTACAAATCTTTACATTCACGCTAGCTTGAATTTCGCCAGCAAAAAAAATGTAGTCCTACGAGATTTCTAAAAAAACATTAGTGATTTCTGTAGCAGTGTACAGGGCTAGGGATGGAGGGCTGGGCTCCCCTCCTCTCTCTGTCCCGGTGCAGACAGTGGGATGGTGGTCCCAAAGGCTCTGCACAGCTCTCCCGTGCTCCACGTTGGCCGGTGTGGACTGGAGGGCCCGAGGGCACCCACCCAGGAGCAGCTGCCAGACGGATCTGAGCAGCACAGGCTCCTTAATGGCCACTGCTGTGATGGGAGATTAGTGTGGCAGAACGCTGCCATATGCCTCCCTTCCCCGACAAATCCCCTTCACTCCCCTGACACACATACACAAACCCTTTTCCCAAGCAATCCACAGGGCAGGAAAGCACCTGCCTTTAGGTTGGCTCCCCTCATGCAACCTGGGCTATCTGGTGTTTTGCTGTATTTTGCTGAAAACAGATTGGCTCACTGTCACTTTATTTATACTCTCCTATTTCCATACTTCTGGGCTCTGCTGATCCCCTGCTTTGGATTCAGACATAGTGATGAGGGATGTGAGGAGACATTGACCTTCTCCCAAGATGCAGAAGTTTGGCCAGAGCTAAGCAGGTTGCTCTTGTGTCCCTGGAACATTGCATTCTCTCCAGTGGTTAAGCTGTATGGGAAAATTTGTGTAGGTTGCTTACACACTCAGATCACCAGATTTGCCTGGGTATTTCATTCCCTGGGTCATATTAGCAAGAACATTTGTGTGCTTGTTTTTCACCTGTCTGCAGAACAGCTCATGATTTCCTATCTAGGATCAACTAGAGGACTTAATGAGTCCCAGCACCTTCTCAGGCAGTGGCAGTCACCACTCAGTCTCCAATTTCTGTGCCACTTTATCATTGCAACTTTTGCTCTCAAACTACAGATCTTCAGCATCTGCCATAGGGTGCTGGAGAGGGGTTCACAGAGACATACAGGGAAGGATCTTTCTAACTAAACCATCTCATGCATGGTTTCCTATAGTTGTTAAGGTCTGAGCTTGCTGACATAGATAGTTCCTTCCAGCCCTAGTACAATAAAAATAGAAAAACAGGGCCAAAATTTGAAATATTAGTGATATCATTTAAGTCTTGTGGTACAGTATATAGAGAAACAACAAACCATACATTTGTTAATAGATTTTAAGACATCCACCCTCCAAACAGGATTCATCTCACCTGTGACTTCAGTTGCCCTGAAGTCATAATTATCTTGTTCATCACTGATGACAGATGAAGCAAAAAGTGGCTGTGCTCTTGATTTAGTTGTCTCGGTAAAGTGCTTGCATCCATATCTTTCTGCTTGTTAGTTCTGCCAAGCTTCTAAGGAGGAGCCTTTCCCTCCTTCCAAGAAGATGACAAATACACCAATGCAATGTCTATCTCTGCTAGGCAGAGCTAAGCCATGTTCCTCAAACACAGTTCCTGGAGTAATACTAAAATTTCTATTTCTTTTTATGTGAACATATTTATCTAAAGAGAGCCCAAAGACACTTTTTACTGCTTCCTTATCTCACTGCAATAGGAAAAAGGAGACATGTCAAATTTGCTCCTTCTGTGCTTCTGGTGCTTCTGCACAAAGGTATTTTCCTATAACATTTTTACTGTTATGCCCTAGGGAGAAGCGTTAGCAGAATCCACATATTTAGATGTTTATTATCCCCTGTACATGTATTTTCCATTAGCATCAATGGAATTTAAACATGTACATAGGGAAAGGAAAAAAAACAGTTAATGATCTAAGTGAGAGAAAGGGAAACACAGGGCCCCCAGAAAACAAGTTAGCTGTAGAGGAGAGGAAAATTATTTTCCTGAATTAATTATACATAACAGCAATGGAAAAGACCTGATGGACTTGGATCATCTCTCTCTGCCCTCTGCAGGAAAGGGATTGTATCCATGTTTGTCGTACATAATCTACTCTTGGAGGCTTTTAGCAACAGTGAATCAAATGCCTTCAGAGCCTTATCATCAGCAACCAATTACCATTACTGTCAAGAAATGTTTTCCTTATGTGCAACTTTACCAGAAGGAGAACTGCTTCCTCAGCTCAGAATATACATGGAGAGTTATTTGTGCATTTATCTGTCATGGAGAGAAAGCAAAGAGGTAGTACTAAGCGATCACAGAATCATAGAATACCTCGAGTTGGAAGGGACCCATAAGGATCATCAAGATACTCCCAGTAGGAAAATTACTACTCTGCAGGTCAGCCTATTTCAAAGTGGCCACAATGGAAAACTTTGGAGCACTACAAAAACCACAGCTTTGCCTTAATTTATGTCCCTGTGAAAACAAATACAAAAATAAACAAGTCAGACTCATAATGAAAGAATGTATGTTTCAAAGTGGGCTATCTCCAAATATCCCTAATAAGCAAAGAAATACTGTGGATGAGTACTGAGTTACAATGGGTAGACTGTTCCACTGTTTTGATGAAAGTAGCGGAACAGTCAAGTATGAGATACCGCAACTTCGGAGAGGCGTTCCGGTCACTTCCACAGGCAGAAAACTGGATGACGGAACAACACAGAAGCATTTTTTCCTCCCATGCTGGTCCTTCTAACATTTCATATGGTGATTCCTGATGTCCCATTTAAACTGGTGACAAGTAGATGCACTTGAACAGCCAGAGCACTGCCACTGCTGGTGCCCATGCCTCCCCCAGTACCGCATTACTGATGTTATCAGTCTAACCAAGCAGCTACAGGGCACCGATGCACAGCTTTGGGAAACTGGGTGCTCTGACACAGACTGTAGCCTCTCAAATGAACATGGAAAAGACACTGCCTAGCACAGAAAACCTGAAAATATTTGCGTTCATCTATTCATTGTGAACACCTTTCAGAGGAATGAACTATTCTGTCTGGTGACAGGCATTTCCAGAAAAGTGGAGGTTGAGGATGCATGTGTATCACTATATCCACCTTTGGGAAAGGTTGCTTCTTCTAGACAGACTTCTTTCTTTGCTTCAGAAGTGGTTAGTCAGAAACATATTCTGAGCTGTGGTAAATTCCAAGACAAGTTTTCCATACTGTAGATTTAGCTAAGCTCATACGACCTTGCAATTTTGCTGCAGTGCCTAACCAGTCTATTTCTCTCTTTTCATTACACTAACAGTAAAAATGTTAGGGGAACTTAAATGAAACAGGTAACTGTCTCGTTTCTGGAGTAGTCACTGATCTATATACTCAGAGGAATAAGAGAGCTTTGATGTCCAGTGAGGAATAGAGCAGTGCATTTGACTGTCTAAGCTTAGAAGGACAGAGAAAGCTAGGGGAGAGCCTTGGTGGATTAATATCATTAGGGATATTCATGATGTGATAGTGGCACTTTTATGAAAGGGTGAAAAGTAATGCTTTACTTTGGAAATATAATTTCCCTGATATTTTAACAGCCATATCTCTGGGATGATCATTATCTTTTATTCACTTCTTAATTTCATTATTATTTTTCCACAATGGAACCTACTGAGGTTTCCATATTATGCTTCTAAATTGTTATTGGAGGAATGAAGCAGAATACAGTCATTCAGAACAAATGAGAACTGATAATTAAAAATAAATACATCAGTAATTACAAGGTCGTTCAATTAAGGTAACAAAGAGAACCAATTGTGATTGATCCATTCAAAGTCATAGTTTATTGTTACAAATTGGATTTGAATTCTGTCTAGTCGGGAACAGGCAAATGATCTCAAGGTTGCAAGTGCCAGATAAAGAATCTGAATGATGAATTACTTTCATTCAACCTTCGCTTATTTTCAAGGGAGAGCTGAGGTTAGTGTACCATTTTTGCACTGGTGATTGCAGTAAGATTTCTTCAGCTTTTTTCTGGGATCTGTGTTTTATGATTTTATTTCCAGTGGGTAATTTTATTACCTATCAGTCAGGCTCTATGCATAAACATAGGAAATGAAGAAGGCAAAATTCTTATGAAGATGGAAGGATGAGAGGGCAAAGAAAAATAATGTCCCTGCTAGTTCTATACTTACAGAACAGTTACAAGGAAGACGGATGGATATAGACTGACTGCAATTGGAATTACAAAGCCTGGAGTATTACGAAGCCCAGAGTACTGATCCAATAGCTTCATAGTCTTTTTGTTCACAGATGATTTCATGTACTTCTTTCCACAGCTAAAGAGTAATTCAAATAAAAGAAACTTAGAATGAATGACATGAAGAGACATTGTACCATCTAACTTGTTGAATTAAGGACACAGGAGTAGACTCATCTTCACAGAATCACAGAATCACAGAAACATCATGATTGGAAGGGACGTCTGAGATCATCGAGTCCAACCACAAAAAAACCAAAAAAACCCAAAAACCACACACACAAAACAAAAAAATAACCAACCAACCAAACAAAAAGAAACCAAAAAACCACCAAACCAACAACACACACAACACCCCACCACATCACACCCATCCACACCTTCTTTATATGGTGACTGAGAAGAGTCACACACCTCAGAAAGGCAATGAGAAACCTCACACGCTGAGCAAGAAGCTACTTAGAAATCCTAGTTTCTGAAACTCCAGCCTGCTTTGAGCTCTTTAGGCCAACTCCAAGAAACCTCTCGATGTATCTGAAACCAAACACAAGGATTCTCTCAGGAGAAATACCAGGTACAATCTAAAGTAACTGATCACAGCTACAGCTTGTCCTTTAAAACGTGACCAAAACAGGTGTTGCTACCCAGTTTTTCTGTAACAAAAAGGTGATTATAGTATTCAGGCAAGAGGGAGTTCAAGAGTCAAATTCTCTTCTTCTCAGTCTGAGAAGTCTTAAATTTATTGTTTACACCTCACTAGGCAGTTTCTTCCTGGTGAGGAACAGTTATTCTAACACTTTACTGGACGGAAACAATATTCTGCAGCTTTCTTGGTGAAGATAGGACATTGTCTAGGAAAGAAGGTAAGTTTAGCAGATTTTTTTTTACCCTTAGCAGAGTTAAAAAAAAAAAAAAATCTGGAAATGAACATATTTAGTAGTGATGTAACAACATTCCTATGACATGATGTCACACAAATAGAAAATGTGTTAAAAGATCCCAGTTGTGAGTTGTATCACTAGTTGTATCACTTTCTCTCCTGCAAAGAACTTTCATTGTCATATACTTATGAGCAGTAAATAACATCCCTATATATTAATGCAGGAGGATAAATTTTAATATGTTTTTCTGCTTCCTCATCTTTGTGAGATCATTACTACTGAGCCTTTCAAAAATAGTTACTGAAAATTAATTTTTCATAACTGATGTAAGAGGCTGGATGTGTAAAGGTATTTTGAGAAATGTAATCATTTGTGAGTTGTAGTATTTATGGTTATCCAGTCAATAAAAGCTGTTTTTCATTCTACATCTTTACCTGCTAGCCTTTCTTTTTTAAGTCTGTTTCTTATTTCATCGAAGAGGATACATGAGATAAAGTGATCAAACACAATCTTCAGGAGCACTTTTTGCAGGATGATTTGTCAGGCACAATGAATGGAATATTTCATTCCATTAAGTGAAAGTAATCTTAATTGATACTTGAGAACAATTCCTTTGACAAGAAGAGTTTTTTACAAAGTTCTCCTAGCCTATACTGAATATTATGCAGTTTAGTGATGCTACATACCAGAATATAAACTAAGCTGTATTTTCAGATAGCTCTGAGGGAGTTATAATTTCTGTAGGAGTTAAGTACCTTATTACATCTGTTTCAAAACAGAAACATAAAGGAAGCAACAGCTATGAGGGGAATGCGTAGAAAATGTTAGACTGCTCGTCCTCTCTACCTCCACCCTCTCACACCATGCTTCAGAGTCCATCTGAATGGCTTCAAATATACTATTGTCTTGTCTTTGCTATACTCAGCATAATCACTCACATATTTCATGTAATACTTGTTTTTCAGATTTTTCCCCCCAATGGAGTTGTTTTATAGGTCTGTATTGACAGCAGAATGAAGGAAAATTCTCTTTACTTTAAAATTAATTTTCTTCTCACAATACAGCTGACAGTGACAAGCTATTTTAAATCAGAGAAGTTAAAAATGCAAGACTTTAGAACATGCCATGAGATCACCTAGTCTGTCCTGTTTTCAAGGAAGCATAGGAACACGTACACAACAGTGATGAAAATGATTGAAAAACCTTGCTGATTATCCCAAAATCTTCCTCATAGCAGAAATCAACTTCATGGGCATGTTGCTCTTACTAATTTCTTAGTGTCAGGAATTGAGTTAGCCATCTGTCCCTTTCTCTGGGGTCACTGCCATCCTTGGCAAGTTTTCAAAACTCTTGCCAAGTTTTTTCCTATTTCTTTCCTCACTGCTTCCTCTTCAGATTCAAGGATGTAATTTGTGTAGGTCCAGAGGAGCTCTGTCCACTTAAAGCAGCTATAATTGCCTTTCAATATTTTGCTACTTCTGCCCTCAGGAAATTTCCTGTGGTTGTCTTTCGAATACAAAAGTTCTTGCAGCAACTTGACCTGCTGATGACAGTTCTCATTTTCTGTCTTGCCCTCTAATCCTTTGTTCTCACATACTTCATCCTATTTTAAGCAGAGTTTCAGCAAAGATATCTTCCTAGCTTTCTTCCTTACCTGTATCTCTCTTCCATCTGTCTTTGTCTTCGATAAAAAGTGTTTCAGATGTTTAATGGGAATACGTCCTTTGTTGACAGCTTCTTTTGTCCCTTTTTACTGTGTCATCACTGTAAGAGGACAGGCAGATGGGGAGTGGCAGTAGAATTGCTCAGCTTGCTAAGCACTTTTTTCCTTATGTTATTAATACTATTATCTATATTAGTTCTTTACTGATACAGAAAACAGAAGAACAGATCTTTTAAAAAATACAAATGTATACTTGTACACCTAAATCCCATTGCCTATAATGTTTTTCCCCCAATGTCTTTAGTTTCTGCTTTTAACATGAGATTGAACTAGACAGAACTGGTGTTTATCATCGTAATTTTTATGTGAAAGGCAATTTGTAGGGTTAGTTTTTTTAACTAAAACAAGTAAACATGGCTAAAGCAAGCTGCTCTGATATGAAATTAATGCTACTGCTCTGCATCAGGAGACATCTTAAAGATCATTAACATTAGACCCTCAAGCCTATAGTATTATATCCATTTCTCATTCACAACCGCAGTGTAGATATGTCTGGTGAATTAATGCAAAAAAACAGAAAAGTCTGCTCTTTGCTATCTGTTTTTTCTTCAAGTACTCCTCAAATACAAGGTTCCTGCCAAAATGCAGTGGGACTCAAAACTCTAAAAGTCTCAAGTCATTAAAAGTCCTGTTTCACTTGGCAATCCAGTTCAGTAGGAAGAAGCTCATCTGCCACTGAAATTTTGTCACCACCTGGGATCCGCTGTGCCACAGCTACTCAAAATTAC
The DNA here is from genome assembly GCA_033628505.1 of Tringa tobata. Lineage (NCBI taxonomy): Eukaryota > Metazoa > Chordata > Aves > Charadriiformes > Scolopacidae > Tringa > Tringa tobata. The sequence continues at coordinate 2,703,406 of JAHREE010000186.1, forward strand.
CTATTATTATAGGGCAGAGGTGGAAGAAGAACCAACTTCACATAGAGGGATTTTAAAGAGCTAAGACATATTTACCTCTCTGAAATTTTACAAGTTTATTACTGAGAAAATGCTGAGGACTAATTAATGACGAGAGCTCAGAGTTTTCATCTTGTTCATTGCACCGACAGCTGTCAATTAGCTCTATATAAATTATTTTTTGCTCAGTAAATTCTGTTATTCTTACACGGAGTGAAGATGCAAAGAACTTATCCACTTCTGATGCTCTCTGCATACCTATACAATTCAGGACACTTTAATGTTCAAATGTTTCATATACGATATATAATTATCTCTATTTTACTGAGGGAGAAGAGATATTCAGAGTGATGCTGAAGCCAAGCAGAATGTCAGTCAAAAGCGAAAAGCTTAACTAAAGTTTCTGAGCTTTTGCACAGTCCATAATCTTCCTTATCATAACATCTCTTGTAGCTACAGATACAAAAGCACAAAGAATTTGTTATCAGCAGATACTTCTGTGCAGGTAGCAAGGGAAGTTTTGATTGATAAGTTAAACCAATGAAGCACTTCACAGAAGATTCACTCTATTCAAGTTCACTCACCCTGCCCCAGAAATCTCAGGTTTTCATCAAGCAGCCCATATAGCTCAAGTTCTCTGACTGTGTGGTCCGTGTGGTCCTGCACTTATTAATACTGGATCCAAGCACTTCCAAATCAACTGCAGTACAAATTCAGCTTGAATCATCAACACAGAATCACACCCCTGCTGAATTAGCCAGCATATATGATAAAATGTTTACATTGGGTTTATGTTGGGTATGTGAAAACAGGTGGCACCTGACACAGCTGAAGTAAGGAGTATGTGTAGATTGTACTTGATCTGGGATTAATTGATTAATTCTCCTGCACACACAAAATTGTTTGGTTAGTTCAACACTTCTAGAGATTCTGTTTCAAGTATTTCACATAGTTACAACAGCTGCATATCACATCCTTTTAAAATCTTTTCCCCCTTCTGTTCTGAATAATGTCACAAAATTTGTCCCATTGAAGTTTGGCTGCCTACAGAAACATTTAAGAGATCCTTGGATATATTCAATATCTTTTTATGCTTTTGAGCCTCTATTACTTAAAAATCAGTAGAGTCCTTAGCAGACCCTGTGGCATTCCCTGACACTCTGCTTTTTGGAAGTGATTCCAGGCTTGGGGTCATTTGGGGCACTTCCTTCTTGTTTTCAAGGCTTCCTGACAGTGTATACAAAACTGACATTTTGACTGCAGAAATGAGGACAAGGCGCTTTGGAAGGGAAGGAGCAGGGCCAGGCCAGAAAGTTGGGAAGAACCCAGGCAATTTAAGCTTCCTACTCCCACTGCTTTTCTCTTGTTGCTACAAAAACACGGTCCCTTGCTCAGTGACAGCACCGAAAGAGCAGAAGGCTGTGCAGGTAGGAGGTAGAGACTGGATATTCAAGCAATGCACTGCATGTCCTCATCTGCCATCTCAAGCAGTCTGTCATTAAAGGCTACTGTTTACTTGCTCTTTGACTAAAGAAGCACTGCTGGTTGGGTTTAAACTATTATTCGTTCTCCATGGAAGGACTTTATGAAAATTACCACCTCCCTCACAAAGTTGCAGGTTTCAACACTACGTGTTTCCTATAAGTACTTCTAAATCACTCACAAGCATTCTAAAGATCCGTAGCATCACATGAATATCTGAACGTGGAGGGTTCAGATTAACAGCCCTGCGATCGAGGATTGCTGATTCCAAAATAAGGAAGAGCTTTTTAATGCAAATAATAGTAAGGTCCTACAAAGGGCTTATGCAACCTAATTTTATTTGACTTTTATTGTCTTTTCCCCACAAATACCATGGTTTGGATGGTTAGCTAATCATTACTGGTATAGTTGAGGTAAGCTGCCACTTCAGGATAAAAATGTGTTTGCAGTTCTCCTCTCTGAACACAGTGATGTTCCACAGCATGCTAATACATGTACAAGAATTACACTGATGCTGTAAGCTCTGTTGCCAGGATACTTTTGCAAGACATTTTTCTTTGACTGTCAGTTGAAAATGGTGTGAAATAGCTGTTATTTGAAGTATTTCAAACTACTGTTCACCCATAATGCTTTAAGTAGCACAATAGCTAGAAAGCATGAAGTGGAACATCAAAATCTATATGAACAATGCATACTATTAATATTATACCTACAGGATGATTTCAAATCCCTCAGTGAGCTGAGAAAGAGGTATGACCCCCTGAAGTACAATCCCTTTCAAAATTCCCATGCACTAATTCTGTCTCCCACCATCTGCTTTTTAGGACTGCACTTTCATATATAATGGAGTTTGAGTCTTGTACATTACAAAGAAGAAATAGAACTGAGCCACTAGACCCATTATGTACCCATTATGTAAGGCAGGAGTAGATCTTGCAAACCAGTTTTCCTACAAAAATCTATTTTTTAATTTCAAAATTTCTCAAGCATGCTTTGCTCTTCAGTGAGCTACTGTGAGTCACAGCGTTCAAGATTTCAGAGACTGTCTTATCATCATGAATCTTAAAAGCCGTGCTGCTATCTGATATTATAAGCTAAAGTACTAAAACAGAAATTATATCTCTATGACATGGAGCGCAAAGTGTTCTGTGCAAGGGAGAGCTGTGGGCAAAGGCAGGAGATGGGCTGAATGTCTAATACTGAACATCGCTCTCCAGTGAATTGTGAAGTGATACACAAATCCCAAGGTTACTTGACTAACAACAGTTGCAAAGTCTGAGACTTAGACAACAACACAACATAATTTCTCTGGCTAATTTATCTTCAGCATGTAAGTGAGCAATCCCTGCTTCACCAATCCCTCCCTAGTCACAATCTTTTTTATCCTGTTACTGCAAGGACCCAAAAAGCTTGGAGTATGACAGGAGAAACTGTGGGTTAAGGAGAGCATTTGGCATTGTGTAACAGCTCAAACTGCTTTACATAGCTCTTAAACGCAGATATAAATGTGCTGTGTGAGCTATTACTGTCATTATCTGTAAAATTACATTTGACCAGACAGTTTTGCTAACTGAAAAAGTGTGTGGAATCTCTTTCATTCTCCTTGGTGGCCCTGAAAGTAAAGAGATACAAAATCACTGCACCTTTACCTTTGGTCTGATAATCAAATTCCCATTCTGCTGGCGTGAGCCAAGAGATCACAACTCAGTCTGCTGACATGGTGTAAAAGTGAGTTGGAAAACTCTGCTTAAACAAGTTATCCCTGTGTAAAATAAAAAATCTGGGGAGCTTGTGCACACAAGACAACTGTGTGAGCATTAATCCACAGAGTGATGACAAAAGGAAAAAGCTAAAGCAAAAGGTAAACACAGGATTAAATGGATTTTTTTTTAATATTTATATCATGATACAGAGTATAAGCACATAAATTATTGAAGTAATCCTGACATCGCAGACACTGCAGTGATACAGATTTACCATGGATTCTCATCTCCCAGGGCTGTAAGGATTAGTAGATGTTCAGTAGCTCTTTTTCCTTGGTTGTAAAACACACTGTGAAAGAGAGATCCTGCCTGCCTTTGTGCTCTGCTCCAGCTTTGGGCGCATGGTCTGAATCTCATTTTCCTCTGAGACCTGGTGACTTTCTGCCATCAGTTGATGATCCTTACTTGTGCCAAACCTGCAGATTGCCAAAACAGGAGGCAAAATCCAGTGAGATTATATACAGTATATCTGCATGACTGGAAAGATGATGCCATCCCTCTGTTCTGGCTGGGTGTGGCCCTTGGCAACGTAAGCAACTGGCAACATTGCCAAAGACACTGAGTTGTTCCAGTTCATGACCCAGTTTCTGCACAGCATTCATGATAGTTCTATGATTCTGTATGTTATTCACTCCACGTCTACCGGATTTCTCTATAAGGTAATATAAAGAGATGAGTGAAGACTGATTTTAGAAGACACCAGACTTTCATTGCAGCACTGATTTTCCAGTATTTCTTTCCAGATGAACCAATACTAGAGGTATAACTGCAACCAACTGTTGAGATCAAGGGACTTCTGGGTAAAAGGGAGTGTGTACTTTTATGCTTCATTTAGCAAGGACTGTATTCTGTCAGTCAGCCTGTACAACACAGTGACAGTGAATAATCCACTGCAAGTAAGAATACAGTTGCCTTTTCTGTCTGAGATTGGATCATAATATTGGTGGCAAACTTATTTACAGAATCCTGAATCCATTCCTGAATCCCTGAATACAACAGAAGCAATTAGCATTATACAATTTCCTCATTCAAAAACCCACACTTGCTTTCCCGACAGTCATACTCCATTATATATGCTTTTCCCCAAGAACAAAACCTCTTTAGTTCTCAGATTCCTCATAGTTCCAGGTACACTGTCCTCTTCTGCTGTGACTGTCCACCTTCTCCTGTGACACATGGCTCCTGTCACATCCTTCATTCATGTGTGGTTATGCACCACTCCACCAGTGCATGTCCAGGCCAGTGAAGCAATCAAGGACAGCCCTTCTGTTCCTTCTTAGTTTTACCCAGTCACAACTTCCCTTACAGTCCAATGCATATTTAATTGTTCTAAGATTTATTCCCACCTAATGTGGTAAGCACAGCCATTAGCTCCAAAGATTTCCGTGATTGCCTGTAGATCATGAACATAATTTCAGGATGCTGTCAAATACTTCGTCATCAAACTGTCATTGCAAATAGGATGGCTGGCATTTTAAAGTCATCTTTCTCCCTTTTTTCCTCTGTGCCCATTCTACAAGGTCTTTCTTTCAAATTTGGTATTTACAGTGCATGTTTAAGGTTGTGGGCAGTGGTGTAATGTCAGACTGGGGTCAGTTACCAGTGGTGCCCCAGGGGACAGTACTGGGGTCAATATTGTTTAAGATCCTCATTAATGACCTGGAGGGTGGGACAGAGTTTGCAGATGATGCAGAACTAGGATGAGTGGCTGATATACCATGTCTATCTCAGCAGGATGGAGAAATGGGCAAACAGAAACAACAGGAAATGCTAAGTCCTCCACATGTGGAGGAATAACCCCATTCATCAAGGTGACGACTGACTGGATGGGAGGCAGATTTGCAGAGAAGGACTCGAGGGTCCTGTGGTGGACAGAAAGTTGTAAATGAGCCAGCAGCGTGCCTTTGCAGCAAAGGCAGCCAACAGCATCCCGGGCTGCATGAGGAAAACCATTTTCAGCAGGTTAAGGGAGATTATCCTTCCCTTCTGTTCCACACTGGGGAAACACATCTAGAGTGCTGGCTCCAGTTCTGGGATCCTCAGTACGAGAGAGACATGGACATACTGGAGAGAATCCAGTAGAGGGCCACTCTGATGATTAAGGGACTGGAGTATCTCTCCTATGCAGAAAGGCTGAGAAAGCTGAGACTGTTCAGCCTGGAGAAGAGAAGGCTTGGGGGAGATCTCATTGAGGCATATGAATACCTGATGGGGGGAGTACAAAGAAAGAGACAGACATTTCTCAGTGGTGCCCAGCGAAAGGACAAGCAACAATGGGCACAAACTGTGTTATTTATGTTTAAACAGGAGAAAAAATTTTTGCTATGTGAGCTGTCAAACACTGGAACAGATTGCTGAGAGGCTGTGAAGTCTTGATTCTTGGAGATATTCAGAAGCCAACTAGACGCGGCCCTCAGCAAACTGCTGTAGGTGACTGTTTTGAGCAGGGAGCTTGAACTTGATCCACAGAAGTCTCTTCTAACTTCAATTCTTTTTCAGTGTCTTCCTACACTACCCATCATGATGTTTATACTGCATATCAAAGGTATCAACTAATTTCTAGTTTTTCACTTTACCATCTACAATCACAGTTACCATTCACTGCCCTACGAAGGTCCTCCATAGTACAGTGCAAAACTGAGACAGTCTCTTCAGGATTACACTTACAAAGAGATGCACCACAGTGTAGCAGACAACCAGACACCAGTGCAGAACATAAAGTGGTGTCATTTTTGGTGTCTTTTTAAAAATAGAATTATGGAAGGAGGAGTTTATATATAAGAAATTTAGAGATAAAATAAAATAAAATAGTTTTAGTGAGCAACCAACTAGCTTTGGAAGCTGAAACACAGAAAAATCTTTAATATCCAAGTTCCTTTTTACTTTTCTCCATCTTTTCAGCCTGACAGTCCTTATACAAGGACAGTAATCTCTAAAAAAAGAAAAAATGTTGCTGTTAATTTTCCTCTACTCTCCAGACTTTCCATCCATTTACCGGCAACATGCTTTCCAGGCAAATTATTTACTACATCATAGTTCTTCACTTAAGTAATTTCAACGAGTTCAGAACAACATAGCTTCAAGGCCTTAATACCAAACAGTGAGCTGCAGCAACCTGTGGAGCTACAGCCACTCCTACAAAGACCAGTAAGCCAAAACATTGGAGGATCTAGATTTTGTTAAAGTGCTCTTAACCCATAAATTCACAAGCCTGATTGTCTGGAAGATAATACCCACATAAGCTATTAGATAGTAACTAAATATGTTTTTTTCCCCTCACAGAAATAGTAATTGGATGACAACTGCATAGAGTTCTCCTCATGCATGTTCAGCCATTTATTTCTATGTGCCTGCAGCTCAAATAAGCTGTCTGGTCACACTTCAGTGAAGGTTTCTGTTCCCCTAGGTGGGGGGAAGACCAGTAGCCATTTGTATGTCTTTTATCCTTGCAAAGTATGACCGTCAATTTCTGATTGCTAAGTTGTGCCTTGCAAAGCAAGATCAACAATTCTGTTATTTAAATGAAGGTCATGAAAATCACAGGGTTCTGGGGAATCACAGAATTCCTCAGCCAGTAAGAAAATACCTTTATTTTAAGTACATCATAAATTGAATGACATGAAATTCTGGCTCAAAAAGATAACTTGATTACATGGAAATGCCTAATCCCTTCTCCATTAAGATATTAACAGAACAAACCCTGTTTGACTAATCTCTACCACATGCCAGTGCTTGAAGAGTTAATTAACAAACACTGTGTGAGGAAGAATGTTAACAGGGATACTATACCACTTGGGGGGACTAACAGAGAAAATAAAACAGTTCTCCCTGTGTAAGCAGACTGTATGCAATCCAGGCACAGCTCATATGGATCCTTATTCAAACAGCCATCAAAAAGCTCATTTCATACACATACAGGTAATTTTTCAGGAAATGACAGTGCTGTGTTCTCTGACATATTTATATATTTCTTTTAAGGGTTTCTGCTTCTAATAACATTAAGTTGTTTGGTCTCAGCACAACTCTTTTCTGTAATTATCCAAACTGTCCTGATGTTTATAATAATTATAAGAAGTTTGATGCAGGGTAAAGACAAATTGGTCAGGGAAACTGTTCATTTTACATTTTTAAGTCCTGCCTTGTCTGAGTCTCAAGCTTCTTTTTTTTAACCTTTATCCCTCCAACTCTCCCTTCAACCTGTACATGCTTCTCTCATCACCTTAACTTTCACCTTACATCTACTGTCATTACACATTTGTGGTGGATTGACCCTGGCTGGACACCAGGTTTCCACTGAAGCCACTCTATCACTCCCCTCCTCAACTGGGCAGAGGAGAGAAAATATAATGAAAGGTTCGTGTGTCAAGACAAGGACAGGGAGATATCATTCAGCAATTACCATCATAGGCAAATCAGACTAGACTTGGGGAAAATTAACTTAATCTATAACCAAGTAGGGCAATGAGAATAAAAACTAAATCTTAAGACGCCTTCCCTCCACACCTCCCTTCTTCCCAGGTTCAACTTCACTCCCAGTTCCTCTCCCTCCTCCCCGCGAGTGGCACAGCAGGATGGGGAATGGGGTCTGTGGTCAGTTCATTACATGTTGTCTCTGCTGCTCCTTCCTTCTCAGCGGGAGGTCTCCTCACACTCTTTCTCTACTCCTGCATGGAGTCCCTCCCACAAGAGACAGTTCACAACCTTCAACAATGTGCATCTTTCCATTGGATTAATTTTTTCAGGAACAAATTGCTCCAGCATAGGTCCCCCATGGAGTCACAAATCCTGCCAGCAAACCTTCTCCAGCACAGGCTCCTCTCTCCACAGGTCCCCGGGTCCTCCCATGAGCCTGCTCCAGTGTGGGCTTGCCATGGGGTCACCACCTCCTTCAGGCTCATCCACCTGCTCTGGTGTGGGGTTCTCCGTGGGTTGCTGGTGGAAATTTGCTCCATCGTTAACCTCTATGGGCTGCTGGGGGACAGCCTGCTTCACCATGGTCTTCACTACAGGGGAATCTCTGCTCCAGAGCCTGGAGCACCTCCTCCCCCTCCTTCTTCACTGACCTTGGGGTCTGCAGAGTTGTTGCTCTCACATATTCTCACTCCTCTCTGTGGCTGCTGCCCCATACCTTCTTAACTATGTTAGCCTGCCATCGCTGATGAGCTTGGCCTTGACCACTGGTGGGTTCGCCTTGGAGACAGCTGGCATTGGCTCTATCGAACATGGGGGAAGGTTCAAGCAGCTTCTCACAAAACCTACTCCTGCAGTCTCTTTGCTACCAAAACCTTGCAATGAAAATACACCATTGATCAAAGAACTGCCACTTTAAGTCTCAAGTTGTCACATAGCAGGGCTTTTTGATATTTAAAGGTTTTTTTCTTTCAAAATAGGAGATAAAATGGAGCAGTTTTGCAAAAAACTGACCCTTTTCCTTAAATGTCTTTTTTTCATAATTTTTTCTCTTTAAAAGGAAGCAAGAGGTTTGATTGACCAGGGAATAAAGCCATAATTACATGATTTTCATTAAGAAGCCATACCTTAAATCTTTCAGAAAACTTTTCATAAGTAACTTCAAAACTTGAAATATTATTTCTTTTCAAATTAAGATATGAAAACTACTCAAAGATATTTGTTGAAAATAATATTTTAACCTATCTCAACTGGTTCTAGTCAGTCCTCCATATTGTGGTCAAAATTGCTCATATTTACTGGTAATATTTTAAGGAAAAAATTAAAATTACATTTGGAAAATGAACTCTTCTCCTTCAGAAGGTTATTCTAGAAAGAGAGAGAGAGAACTGGATCAGCAAAAGCTGAAGAAAGTGACAGTTAGTGATTATAATGCAGTAATAAAAAGTAAAAAAAAAAAAATATATATAAATACACTTTTGTAATCTTTTGTTTTTCACTTTACTTTGATTCAGCTGTGTTACCGCACTCATGCCACCTGGAAATTTGCAAAATTGAGCATCAGTTCTCTTCCCACTGTGTCAGAAGCTTGCATGTGGCAAATACTTTCCTTCCTGACTTTGAAGAGGATGGAATGGAATGAAGCCTCATTTTTAATCACCTTTATGGTCTTTACTTAAAGGAGACAATTCATGCTCAGTTTTAGTAATTCTGTCGGTCATCCTGTTCTGTTAACTTGAAAATTCATAGAAGAACTTGTTTAAATGTTCTGGACAACTCCACAGCTTCCCAGATATTTTTTATTACTTCTGTACAACTAGGGTAGCATTTTCAGAAGCTATGAGTTGGTCCTAATTTTGGTCCTGTTAAGACTTCACCTACTCAAAATATCACCCTGGATTTTTCATGTTTAAATCTAAAGAAAATGGTAAATTGCCCGCCATGCACCATGGATGCAGGAAGCATGGCAGAAAATAAAAGGATTTTCAGTTTTCACTTCCACCAGACACCAAATTGTCTCATGAAGACTTTCCAAGCTTTTCATATCCAAGTCAAAAGAATATTTTTTATCTTCGCTTTTGGTATGCATTTAACAAAATTTATTTTTGTCCTCTTGTTATTAATTTTCTTGTTCTCTGTCATCTATTTCACCCTTGAATATACCCTTTGTGAATGACCTCTCATGTCTTGTTTCAAGAATATCAGACACTCTTTTCATTCACAAAGTTCTCAAATGGTGGAAAATTAAAACATTTAGATATGGATGTGCTCCTATATGTTTTGAGTATGCAATCAAAGAAATAACAGACAAAAATGAAGTCAATCAACTCTATAAAGCTCAAGAAAATTAACGTTTCTATAAATACTCTTCATGGAAAGTTTAAGATTCAATTTCAATGTCATAGTCATTTTATTCAAGGAAAGAGTAATGTCTGATAAGTGTCTCCAAAATATCTTCAGAATATTACCTGTGTTATGAATATTATTACGTAAGTTAAATATGTGTTTTTATGGAGAACACATCTGGCCATAACATGAAATTTAGGCAAATTCCAGTAGCACTGCTACCAAAATAATTCACTCCAGTGATGGGAGGAAATGACTCATAATCAAAGAGGGAGCTGCAAGTAAGAATTCTTCAGATCCTGTTTCTGATACTGATACTCTGTGTCATCTTCGGGAAAGTCGCTGAACTAAGCTTTATTAATGATAAAGCAGAGATTATGATGCTTTCTTCACAGGGGAGTTGTGAGGGTGGTTATGAAGTGCTTTGTATCTGCAGGAAGAAAGTCACTGAGCAAGTACAAAGTATCAGCAACTTCCTATCATTTCTATTATAAATAACTGATCTACTTGCTTATTTCTATAGAACAGATAATTACTCATTCCTCCTTCACGGGATATAAACTGGTTGCTCTGCTAAACAACAGTAAAATTTAAATCTTACAGATATTTTGAAGTGCATCAATATGGAAAAGGAAGGCGGGGGGGGGGGGGAAGTAGACTCCCCCCACCATCAAAGTATATCCTTTGCACATTCCTGGCACTACATCAAGGTTAAGTTAAAAGCAGAACTTGAAGGCAGTTGCATGTGGTAGATTGTACAACAAGGCTCATTAGCCAATGGTGAGTCTTATATAGAGGTCTTTAATGTGGTACAATGGCATTTTTCAGCCTCTTTTAAAAGGGAAAAAGTTAATAATGTGAAAGTTTTATTACTTTTCTTCTTTTAAAGAAGTGCCTTTTTGTAGTGAAACATTGTGGCTAGTTAGAGCAAAAGCTCAGGGAATTTCCTTCACTCTGGGAATGACTGTAATTATACAAGGGGAAGGGACCACAGCAGTAAACTGGCAACATACCAAGGTCTTAACCCCTGAGACAGGAGGTGGAGAAATAGGTGTTAGCAGTCTTACACAAGTCCTTAAAGCATAAACATATGGTAAATCCATTACCTAAACTACAAAGAATGGAACCTTGCTAATAAAGCTATTTACTAGGTTAAATAAATACTGAAAGTGTTTAAAAAAGGCGATCTGTGTGACTTTTTAAAATCAAACATTTTTCACTTGTCAGAATTTGTTGTTGGGAATCTGTGAAACATGATGGCCCTTCCAACCCCATGAACACACACAGTCATGTTCTCTCCCATCACCCCCAGCTCAGTGCTCGCCACCACCACATGAAACCAGTGGCATTCATCTGTGAACCGCCTGTGCCACTGTCTGCACAGTGGCACTTCTCCATCACCCAACTTGGGTGCTGGCAGTCACTATGAAAAATAAAATGTAGGTGGGATTCAAGTATATTTATCACCTTGTTGTCCTTGCCTGTCCTGCATGGCATACTTGATTTTATCCAGCATAAATAAGGTCTAATTTTAGAAGCAATAATATTCAGTAGGAAAAAGATACAAATCTTCTAGTGTCTTTAGAAGTGGCGTACTGCCAGTAGATCTAGCAGCAGTTCCAGTCAATATTTTTGCACCACCCTTATTACAAAAATGTTATAAAACAGATAATAAAGGGCACCAAAGCTAAGAAGAAATGTGTTTTACAGAAGTAATACGAAACTGACAACTACTTTGCCAAATAATTGCCCTTCCGCAAGATACGGGAATGGGGTATCCAGCCATATGTTTTAAAGCTTCTCATAGAGGTTTCACGAATGTGCAGCAGAGAGATGGCATTGATCTGGCCAGCTGAAGTCAATGGGCTGATTCACCACACACCAAAGGTGGTGCAGATAGATTTTTGAGATGGCAGTGTGGTAGTTTCACAATCAGATGCCTCCTCACTGGGGTGGCTGCTCAGTACCCACCCTCTCTCCTGAAGAATTCACATGAATTCGCCCTCTAATTTACCAGCCTGTGAAAGGCACTCCTTTCCTGCTGCCAGCGAGTGACATTCATGTGATCAAATCTATGTTGTGTCAGGTTCAAACAAAGCATTATTAAGGAAAAAAAGGAAAAAAATGTTTTTAAATTTCATGTGTCTGTGGAAATTCAGTCATATTTGGTCATTAGCTTGACTGAAATCTAAGTGTATACCCAAACACAAGGCGCTTGTTCTCAGTGTTTACGGCTAAGGAAGCAAGGTGGGAGATCTATTACTTTTGCCCATACTCCCCATCAAACTGCCCTCTGTAAATATACAGTCAAACATTAACGATGACCCTCATCTGCTTCAGGTTCATTAGTAGAGGTTCTTGTGCCTACATGGAATGCCACTGACATCTAGCATGGAGCCCTGGTGTTAGCAGAGTGGAGAGTATCAGCTTTAAAAGCACTGAATTATTATAATTTGAAAACATGTTATTGAAGAAGATAAATAACAAGCTCCAATTTAAAGAAAGTGCTTCAAATTATGTAATTACAATGGTTTTACTTGGAAAAAAAGAAAAAAGGTCAGTATAAAGCTGCAGTTGTAACCATTAGTTATGTGATTTTAAAGAGTGGCGATATATAAATAGTTGCCTTGTGGTAATTTTACCTTAGGAGTAATCTATTGTTTAACAAATGCTGAGGGAAAACTATTTGGTTTTTCAATAAAAATATATCAAAGCAGAAAATAATCTAAGATTATAAGGGTCATTCTTTTAAACAGTGCCATTATTTGTCATGAACTCTTATCCAGCAGCTGATGTGACTTTCTGTATTAACTGACAGCATCAATATTGCACTGCATTCAAAAAGAAACAGGTAAATACAGAAACCAAATGAATGTTTTATCTAATGACGTTCCAGAACACATGTGAGTACACCAGGATCACTACAGATACCAGCTGTTATTGGACAGTACATTTCTTTGCATTTTAAAGGTATTTCAATACTGCAGAACAAAATACCAAATTTAGAGAAATCTTTGGAGCTGTTTGGAGAAGATGTCTCAAGCTCTTCTTTGATTTTGTCTAGAATTTTGTTTGTGGGTAAACTTTGTCATCTTTTTAACCATCACAGATTCTTCATACACACAATTCCCCCCCCCCCCCCGGCCCCGAAACTGGATACAGACTAAGCCAGATCTGTGAAGGGTGATCAGTGATCAGGAGTTATAAAGATGCTGATGGCATCAAAAATCTAAAGTATAAAAAGTAGGAAAAAGTACTCTGCATATTTTTCATATGACACAATAGTTACAAATGTAATCTCTGGTATCTCTAGCTGGATGGGCAGCACAGTCTTTACTCTTTTCAAATGATCCTGAGCATACCTGTAGCATCTGAGGATGTTGATGGAGAGGAAAGAGCACACAACCCTTTCTTTTTACCACCTCTCACTCCAAATGTGCACTGGGTGATGGCAGTCATTTGCTCAGCAGTCATTTGAAGTTGTCACTTCAGTTAGGCACAAAAGGGAGGGAACCCTCTGGCCAAACACAGACATTTGCACCTGAGCTTGTCAAGTAATAAAATTGGGTGTGATTCACCCCCAGATTAGAAAGCGATGAATTGCCGCTGGAAATGCCTGTCTCTGTGGACTATAAAAAGAGCCACTGTGGGTAGCCCAGGGGTAACCGTCTATCTCATGGACTTCTAAAGATGTCATGAATCTTGCTTGGAGGGTGGAACAACAGACTGTGTTTCTGGGAAGTCTCATGAGAGCCTGGGGGGTAAGAGAAATTAATCTCCTCACTCTCAAGAGATGGTGTCCCACAGGCAATGCCTACTACAGCAGGTAGATGCAGCAGAATCCCCTGCTTATCACAAGTCATGGGAACAAGCAGCAGAAGCAGCTCTGCTGCCTTTACACAGGACTCCTGCTAACAGCCGAGGAAAGCCCTGCTGAGACAAACAGTTGAGCAAAAAATGGACATACAGGGGCATTTAGTTTTGGAGTTGTTTGTAGGTTAATACAAACATGCCTAAAATCACTGGTAGTACCCCTATGAGCTAAATATCCCATGCAGAAGTGCTATGAAGGTCTTATTGTTATTACACACAGGAAGTTGGAGCCAGATGTACACTACAAGAGACCTCTTTCAGACACGAAGTGTGAAAAGCTGAAAACAGCCACTTAGATGAGTGATCCGCAAAATCCCCACATAGCTGCTTAATCACATAGGAACTTGCAAGGTACCTTAGCTGTTTATATATTCCACATTTTTAATAACAGAAATACTGAGGGAATGAGTGGAACCCCAAAACTTTCTTCCTTCAGCAAAGTAACCTGATCATTTGCTTGCAGAGCTAACCCACCTCTTGCTTCCTCTCCTTAGTCCCATAAGACATAAAAGCCAGTCATCTCAGATCCTCAGCATGTTCTGTAGCCACTAAGCTCTTCCGTGAAAGGGATGCAGGTCTGCTTCCTCTGGCTGTGCCCTAAAATATATATAAAATAGCTGCCTGCACTCTAAGAGATGTCTTACTGTAAGACTTAATTTCGTTTTTTTTGGAATTTAGCCTTTAGAGACATCTAAGTCACAGCTGTGGGTAGACATCTAAGCCCAAGATGAAACACCAGACTTCATAGGCATCTCTCTTTTTTGCATTTCTTGGATGCCTTAGATTGTCAGCAATTCCACTACCAGCAGAACAGCTATTTCAGAGGACATTGTCCAGTTTGATGTGCTGGATGTTCAAACCTATCTATCTGCTCCTGTGCACTGAACTTTGAGCTATGATGTCTGAGTCAGGTTGGTGAATTGTACTCCCGGAGCAAGCACCAGGACATCAGGAGTGGCAGCAATAGGCAAAAGCATGCCTGTGATGGTTTTGGGGGGATATTCTCTGGTTAATTACTCACTATCTCTTTTCTTTCTCAAAGGCAAAGGTTATTTTCCTTCACGAGACATCTGTAAGGCAAACTGGGTAATAGCAATAAGCCAAATACCCACACAGGCAGGACTTTGGGGAACCTAAATGGGTTGAGCAGATTCCTTTTCATCGGGCCCATGCATGTGGTGTGTCCCAGTCACCACTCCAGTCTGCAGCAGGTTCTGACATTCACCCTGCTGGGATGGGGACTCCCAGCAGCACAGGGGGCTGCAGGAAAAGCTCTTTCTTGATAGATTTTATGCACAGCACTTCTGGGGTACTGAGCTACTGAGGTGTCCAAATGCAGATATGAAACTGTCTGTTCCTGGTGTCTTGATAAAAGAGTGGAGACAAACATCATGTGCAACAGCCTAAATGAGTCTGAGGTTAAACTTACACTATTCACTGCGGTAGGTATTTGTTTATTTTCTTTTCAGACTCTTTTCACAAGCACTTTGTAGTTGGGTACCAGAGCCTCTTTTTTCCCCAGTTTCTATACAAAATCCCAAAGCTCTCATCTGTTTGAATGCCATGGTTGACAAATCACCAGTGTCATCAGCCATTGCTGCATGTAATTTTCTGGGAAAGAAAATATGGTTTTCTAGAATAAACACTTACAAATGATTATTTGTTTAAACAGTTCACATTTTTCAGATGGAATTATGATATTCATAAATTCAAATATAGTTGCTTGTACATTCTGAACAGCATATTCTCCTTTTCTCAAGGCACCTGTGCTGCTATATGTAATCATTTGCAGTGATACACAGCAGGTGCTAGTGAAGCAGAAATGTTACTTTATTGTGAATTGAAGCAAGATAGCATAAACAGAAGATCAAGTTGCGTGTTAGATACTTCTGGTAGGTTTTATGTTTTGAGGATGGCTTTTGTTTTCTACAGTTACATCAGTCTAAAGTCTGATAAGAAAGAAAATCTATACTCAAGTTCCTTCCTCATTGAACTCTGGTAGGAACAATTAAGTTAATGCAGACAATGTATTTATCTGAGCATTCTTATTATTCTGCTACAGGTGCCTTCCATGAAAAAAGAATACATATAAATTATAAAGTCAGCTGATGGTAAAGCAACCTTATTAGTACACATTTTAAACATACAAAAAAAAAAAAGGAAAAGAAGAGCAACAACTACAAATCTTGTTTCCTGCATTCCTTGCAAATACCAAGCTCTTGCTTTTTTTGCTGGGTGTTTCAGACGTGTGAGGAATATGTGCTCAGATCCTTAAAATCAAAATTATAATCAAGTCTGCGAATGCCATTTCAAAACAAGGAAACACACTCCATCAGTCAGAGGAAGTTAGAAGCACAGTCAATCTAAGAATGTACAATTTTTCCAGTGGAGGTGGTGTTTTTTAATGGGTAAACTATACTGTTCAACTACATTGTTATATGAGTGACAAAGCAGATTCAGCTGTTACTTTTTCAAAACAAATATAGCTCCAATTTTTACACCCTAGTGTGTTCGTGTGCTTGATTAAACGTGTTTATATACTGGTCCCCTCATCTTCCTTACAAATGCTTTGGGGTCAGAGACAGCATCTGGTTCATAGCACAAGTACCGGAATGAAACTGAGACGCAAAATTCAAGCAAAGATTCTGTAACAGAAAATTCAGAGGAGCTGAGGTCAGGAGTTTGGCTTTTAGCTTCATTGTTCCATTTTTTTTACCCAAACGGTGTACTAGACTGCTTAGTAATTCAGACTGAAGAGTCTCTTGTGATTGATTTTGATTTTCTCTTACTTTATAGCCTTTCTGGGTGTTCACTGAAGACCAAATTGTACTACTAGGAGGAAATGAGTAGGTCCTGTAGCAGCAACAACTCCTAAGCTTTTAATAGGTATAAAAGAGCCACTAACATGTACTACATAATACAGTTTTCCAACAACAAGAATGAAAGCCATTGAATTTTTTTAACCTTGTTACAGATGACCATCAATTAAAATAGCAATGATCAGTCTTCCAGAGAAATCACTGACTCCCAGATGAGAAGTTTGTGTTGCAACTCTACCTTTTTCAGCTATTCATCAACAGAAGTGTCCACACAGCACAAACTAGCCGCAAAGGGGTAGACTGCCAGCTTTGGCAAACAATATTTTGGTGACTCCATACTGCACTGATAACTGGAGGTTTGTATTAATCCATTTTCAGAGGTGCTGAACAGCTGCTGTCTCTACTGATATTAGTTTATTCAAGAAAGTCTTTTCAGATTCAATCAAAGATGAAGTTTTTGTTCCCTTTCCTCGGGGGCAGCTCAGGAAGGTGTCCGTCTTCTACTTATGACTTGAATAAGCAGTGAATTACCCCTGCCTAACAACCCTGATTCTCCTTCACTTTTAACATGAATGCTTCTCTTGCTATTTCAGTCTGCTAAATTGAGTTCAACAACTCAATGTAATAAGATTAAGGCTGTATAATAAATAATATGCTGCAGTTTTATGACACAAAGCATTATTGCAAATATAATTTCCACCAAGACATGGAATTTGATATTGCAAATGAATGTACAGTAAGTTCTTTGTGCAAATTAGGACCTGTGTGCATTCCTTATGAAATGCCAGCAATTAAAATGAAAAGGCAACATGTATAGCAGCTTGATGGGTTTTTTTTCCTAGCAGGCTGGATGAAAAGGAGTTGAATATACTTGGCAAAGAAAATCTAACCAGCTTCAGAAGACTGTGTAATCCAGTTGCTAATGGATGATTTGTGATTGTTTTCTTGGCATTCTATAAAATACATAAATGCTTCCAGTGTAGGCTAAGGGTAAAAAGGGAAATGAATGTTTATTACAGCAATACGTGAAAAGCTACAAATTACTTTACAAAGGGACAAATCTCAGAACTACTCTGTTATTACTGAGGTTAAACTTTCATCAACTCCAGGATGAAGCTTTAACTCAGTAAGGATCACAGGATTTGACTCTAGAAAGAGATGATATGATTACGTGGAATGAAAAATGAATACAGCTACATGAGGGAAAACATTACTTAAATGCATTGAATCAAGTGAACTTTGAAGTCAATATGGTCTTCGAGAAAGCACTGATTTTAATTCAGTAGGAGGTTTTTCCACCAGAAAGATGCTGTGCTGCAAAATTCACATTTCTAAGTCCTTTGCCAATAAATGCTCTGCAGACTTTTGCTGCCCTCGTAACAAGCAGTGCTACATTCACCAGCAAGAAATCCTACCACCTGCTGTTACAAAATAAAAGCGTGAGGGAGGGAATCTGGGGTGGCTAATGAAGAGAAGATGGATGGACACAGCTGATGTTCAGTGTCCTATTGCCACTGTCAGGGGCAGAGTATGAGGTCATGTTGCCATTAGTCTGAACAGCGTGAGATTTCTCATATTTCTATTGAATATTTCAGAAGTGACTGGTACATAGCAAGAAGGTCTAACGTAGTTAGGGACCATGGCAAGGATGAATATGCAAAGTTTAATATGCTATTTAGGGAACAAAGACAATTTGTTATTTCAGGTTTTTTATGGAGCAACCTGTGCCTACAAAAATATAAAGACTTTGTGCAAAAAAGAATGCTGTATTTGAGATAAGGAAGATGGATAAGGTGCTGGACCACCACCAATTTAAAACAGAGATTCCTTTGCACTATTTTGGTCAGTTGAATGGATTATTTTATCATTCTTCTACCAGAAGTTCATGATCTCAGAAAATCCCAATAGTCTGGGAGAGAGCAATGGCAAAAGCTCCTTTAGCCCTACATGCAGCAATCACAAAGGAAAGCAGAACCTTCCTCACCAGTCCCAGTTCCTTAACTGGACCCTGAAACTCTCTAACAAGCTCATAATTGAATCACAGTGCCAACATGTTATCTCAGACTGAAGCCACAGCTTCTGGAAAGAACTGACTTTTCCCCTCAGCCAATAAAAAATAACATAATTGAAAAACTTTCTCATAAGGAATAATTCGGACTCATTAGATGATGTTTTGAGTGGTCCAGATGGGTTAATTCCCTCACAAAGCTTGAGCCAATTATTTGAACAGAAGTCCAGAAGTCTTGAAAGCTCCTAAGCACTCCAAAACAAGCCCTCACCATATCTGGTAGCAAAACAACTAGCATGAGAGTTTCTGAGGCCCCAACATCCTCTAAAATTAATATATCATCTGACTTGGAAGAAACCTGCTAGAGGCAGCCAGTAAACAACAGCAGTTATATTGTTTCCACCTTCCCTTTTTTGACATGATCATTGAGAAGATGGCAACACGGAAGTTCCACCTCTGATGAACAACCTTTTTTCTGCGTGGGGTCACGGGTGAGGAGCTGGGACCTTTCCCATTATGTTGGTACCACATTTCAACATCCTCATGTATTTTGTTCTGATGTCAGTGCAGACATAAGTGAAGTTCCACTGCACTGGGTGCAATGAAAACCTGAGAAAACATGGAGGCACAGATTTCTGAGGCAGCAGTGCTATTGTTGCTTGCTAACAGCGTTTGAGACAATACAAAATACTGGGATCTGGGATGGAAGCACCTTACACCTACCCGCAATATAGATTCCTTTGTCATTTGTTTATAGCCTGTCTTAATTTTCTCGTTGCAGACATCCCGATTTCTGAAATAAACTAATTGATAGCAGCAACTGAAATTTTCCTTAGTTTTGTTTTTTTTCTTTCTCTGTTTGATGTTTGCTTTTGGGCATGAGGAAAAAACAGACAAAAGGAGGGTACTTTGGAAACACTGTTATGTACAAGGGGGGAGCTGTTCTTTGTTTTTATAGGTAATATGCATTTCCACTGTTAGATTTATATGGGAGGTATATCCTTTACATTGATATATGTTGGAGCCATCCACATACAACCATACCCATACCTATAAACAAAGTACATTTCCTAACTTTATAATTGTTCTTTTCATAGCTATAAATTCCAAGAAATAGATCAGATGTATATATTTAATATAGAATATGCATTCTATATTTCCAAAACGTTCCCTGCTAAACTGAGTACACTACTGCACTCTAAAAGTAGCAGAAGAATTAAACGTTTCTAAATAAGTATAAAAATTAATCAGTAACAGAGGTTAATATCAGAGCATTTACACTCAGCTAAGCTAACATAATGATATGTTCCTAATCTTGTATCTAGACCGACCATGAATAATAGGTTTTAACCAGTTCTCACTAGTTCTAGCTAGTGCTTAAAATTTTAGCCCATTTTTTCCATAGTAAACAGCTATCAAATATTTCTTCACAATGCTTCATTTTAGTTGTATTTATTAATTGTTTAGATAATTGCAATTGTAAATGGAATGCTTCACTGATTCTGTAATTAGGCAGTCTGAATTTGAAATAATTTATTAGGTCTTAATTTATGTGCTGTGAAATCTGTTAGATCATTTGCTAGTCAGTATGTTGTCTAGAATAAAGGCATTTCTACAAAGGGATTTTAGGGTGAGGGTCACCAGCATAATCAGAAACATACTCAGTCTGGCCTCCAGCTAAAGATTATATGCTTTTAAGTGTATTTCTGTTTTCCAAAATGGCCTTTTGAAGACTTAGCCATTTCAACAAAATTCCTTTTTTCTATATAAAAAGAGAAAGAGCAATTATTTTGCACTGCTGTCTGACTTCCCACCACCACCACTCTTTCCCCTAGATATAGATGACCCAGCTGATCAAGTGTGAGAAGTACATAGCTCTCTGGACTGACTTGTCTGAACCTCTGGAATGAAATCTTCAAAGTTAGGAGCAAAAGTTGGCATTGAGACTAAGCAGGGATTTGATTAAAGATTTGGATTTACCCGCACAATAAATTGAGCCAAACTAATTCTTGTCTTGTACAAAGGCACAGTTATATTTTCCACCATGTAGGGAAGGAAGTGACATTGGTTAGCTTTCAATTGTAATTTATCTTATTCATCCGTACGCTTATTATAACACAGAGGATTTGTCAGTATGTCCACTATAAGAACAGGACTGGGGCTTTTTTGTTGTTAAGCTCAGCAGTTACAAATAATATTTGACTGAAGTCTCAAAGCTTATCTGCTTGTACATGACAGTCTGAAACCTTATACTTTGAATGTCTTTAGAAATGTACGTGTAGGGGGCTTTAGGAAAAAAGGTGGGGCTGCTGAATATATTGCTTTGGGCAGGATTTATCTGACCAAATATATATGCCTATATATCGATACAGACCTGTAGAAGTCTATAATGTAGACTTATGCAGATGCCCATATATAGATGTCAGCATTTCAATTAACCATATACCCTACCAACCAAAGAAGAAAAGAGGTGTGATTCTTTTTAACCCAATGACGTCAACTATAGAATCATGCTATAGGCATACATAAGAGTACCTGTAAAAAGGAAGTTACAGGTAACCAAGTTGTAGTCATCTAAAATAAGGTGAAATGAATTTCACCCCCATCAGTATGGTAGACCGGAATGATGTGAAGTTTAACTGTCTCAAGGTCCTTCTTTTATCCTAGCAATGACCTGTTTAGGCTTCCTCCCCCCACCCGCCTTGTTAATGACTTTTAATAGTCAAGAAACTTATTCTCCATTAATCTCAGCTGCAATTATTTTGTCTCTGTACAAGAATGGCACTAACAACATTTGGATCTCTGACCATGGTCTTGAAATATGTATATTCAGCTTCTCTGTCTTCAGTGTAAACAATATACTTAAAATACAGAACACGGACAAGAATCTGAGGCTTTCACTCTTCTTTTTTTTCCTTTCCAAAACTACCTCTTCACATACTTAACACTCATGACCTATTCAACCTTCCTTCACTCTATAGCACATATTCAGAAGAAACTCCTAATGGACACCAACTATGCAGGAGTATCAATGCTTCAATAAGAAGTGATAAGAGGATTGTTTCCTGTCAGAAGTCTCTCCCTTGAGCATAGAGAAAGTTAAAAATAATTGTAGTAGAGTTTAGGAAAAGGAATAAAATGGGCGTAATAATAATAATACAGTAGGGTAAAGAGCAGAGCGAAAGACAACTAATAAACGTGAAGAATAATATTAAACAGGAAACATAAAGAATATATAAAAATATTTCATTGAATTTTATTTGCTCAGTCATCTAAAATTTCCCTCGAATGAAATTCAGCTATTGGTTACATTAATAAGTTCTACTGAAACCAGTGAGATAATAATGAAGAGCATAATTTCTCTCTTTTAAACTAAATGGGATAGCTTTGATCTCAGTGCAGTCTGCAAGGAATGATCTCTTCTTCTGTAGGAGCTCTAAGATTAGTTCCTAAAAGGATGTCTGAGAAGGCAGGCAAGGGAGAGACATTAATAAATACAAGGACAACTGTTCTTTACATCATCAGATTAAAAAAATTTACTTTATCAGAATGAAAAAAGCAAGCCAGAAAAAGTATGAATTTTCAGAAGTGTCCTTTTGAACCTTGTGAATTACAGATGAATTTTATTTCATAATTTTACAAGTCATTCATTATTGAGTCATGACTTACTCTTGTTTTGCCATTATGTCTCTTTCAATGCTACCTTCTTTAAGAACACCTAAGCAAAGCTATCTACACAACACCAAAAATTGAAGCAACAGTATGGATTACCTTAAAGCCAACAAAATGCTTATCAGAAGACAAAAATCATTATTATTTCTTTTACATGCTTGCTTTTATTCTCTATTTGACTTGCTGCTTTCTGTTACCGTATTACCTGGATTCCCAGGAGTTTTCTAACTCTCAGCCAATAATCCTCAGCGAGGAGGAGGGGGAGGGAGTGTTACATGTCTGTGAGAACCTTTGCAGTTTGTTGCCACTGAGTGAATTGGAACAATTTAGCTTTGAGGAAGTGATTTATACACACACATCCATCACATATAACCTGCTCTGCTCTGTTAACTGTCTGTTTGATCTCTGGAGGGTTGAGTAGATTAGGGAGGGTCTTCACATGGAGGTTTCATTAACAGCCAATCGGTTAACCTGGCATGACTCCTGTTTGTGCATTTGGATACTTTAAAGCGGGAAGAAAAGGAAAAAAAAAATTGTTAATTGGTATCATTATTTCCCAGTTCAGGAAACACCAATCATGCTGTTAAAGCGAATTTGCTTCCTATTCCCTTGATTTTATTTTACTTTTCTTAACAGCGTAGAAAACGGGATTGAGGGTTACAATTTAAGCCATTCAAAAATGCCGATCACAACATGTGAATTCTGGCAGCATGAAGTACATCAGTAAACAAAGAGCACATTAAATATCCAACCATAAGCCACAAAAACTTGGATATTACAGTACAGTTTAATGAGGTAGGGAACGCAGGCTAAGCAGCTGCACTTTTAAAATGTACCAGATTAATGGGGGTCTGCTCACTATCACCTGTTTGTCTGATTGGAAGGGGAGAGGAGGATCAAATCAAATGGTTGACACAATTATAAAACAAAGTTAAAAAGCAAAGTCAGTATCATATAACAATACAGCTATTATGGTTATCAAAGGGAAATTTTGAGGTATTAGAGGCATATGGTTTTGGAACAGAATAACCACAGTTCCAGCAGTGACTCCCCACGCGAGCACAGGGCACCGTGTCTCCGTGGTTTACAGAACAGGGATATATTATTAATGAAAGGATTAAATTAAGGATTAAATTACTTCATGATATTTTTAGAAACCAAATGGCTGGTTGAACACCAGAGAAGTGCTCACAATAGTTTTACAGTTTATAAACTGATGAAAGTACATAAAAATTTCTAGTTTTGTATTGTTCCGAAGAACTTGTAATAAAATAAACAAGTATCAGTAATTGTAGGGAAATATGTGGAAATAGTTGACAGAGGAACTCTGTGGGCCTATCAGTTGTAACTACAACAACAAGATGGAAAAATTTTGCAATGGATATTAATATTTCTTTCAATAAAAAAAACCAAAGGTCTGATGCCACCTTCTATACAAGCTGTTACAATCTTTGAATGTTTAAATATTTATCTGCTATTAATGAATACCAGTAGTCCACTGTATCTCAGACTCTGTCCATACCATACTCTCTCACCCCTCACCTCCCAGATGTCCAAAAAAACAGATGTGCTCTGTAACATGCCCTGATATTTAAATGATAACAGATTACTCAGTACAAAGTTTTGGAAATTTAGTCTCTTTCATATTAAGGTTACAATTCAAACTTTGCTGGCATTTGCAAATGTGGTGATAACACACAAGAGAGAGAGAGGCTGCTGGAGGGAAAGACTAGATTTAGGGTTTTGTGGATAAAAAGCAGCAACCTTAACTGTATACAGAATTTTATTGGTAGTAAGATGCTTTTCCTGCTGAATTGTTTCCTGTATTTCCTTTACCTTTCATTACCTGTCTCTTTTAAGTCTTTGCAAGAAACATACAACAGTACTATCATCAGTTTCCCAAAATAAGCAGTCTCTTGTCCATAATGGCAAGGATATGAGCACAGCTACTGCCTTATGTGAACCAAGTGGAGATTCTTTTTATGCAATAGAAAACAGAAAATTTTGTATCCATCTCAATGTTTTTGTTATTGTTAACAATCACATCACTGAATGAATGATTATGAGCCATACACAGATATCATATATTTTTATATACTCTTTATAATTTCTTGAATATTCTTCTCTGTTTTCTATGATAATGAATTCCACAATGCCAGCAGCAACAGCTACGATGTCCCTCCCCAATAACACTGCTAACACACTGGCACTGTTCCTCTGATTTTTATCCATCTTAGTTATTTCCTGTTGACTTATATTATAGTTACATCAAAACTCTCTGTACCTGGGGCTGACTCTCTGTCCTGGGCCTGAGACAAGAGACTTTATCCTTTAGCAGGACACAGAATGACAGGATGTGAGTTCATTTCATTTTCAGTGAAAGTAATTTTATTCCTGTGTTAGAAGACAGGGAAAGAAAAAGGTTGTGATCTATGATTTCTATATTTAATTTATACATCTTTTAAAGATTTGTGTGAGATTGAAAGGCATACAAGGATGGGGATTTTAAAATCTTAAAGAGTGATTTTTAACGGTTTTGTAGAAATAGTGTATCTTCCCTCATAGGGTCTTTCCCTGGTAATGTTGTTCATCTCTCTACGATTTTTAATGTGCTTTGATTTCATGAAAAGAACTGTGTAAACACTATTTGTTTGCCTGTTTCTTTCCTGTACTGAAATTGAGCTTTCCATGATGATTAACATGAACAAAAGCTTTATAAGTACCATGTCATTGGAGATTTTATTGTCAGAATAAGGAATGCTTCCTCTGACCTCTCCCGGCTGTAGCAGGCTTTGGATTTAGCCCCTTAGAAAGAGAAAGTACATTGTTATGAAATAATGGGGTTTATTTTCAGTATGAAGTTACCAAAATCAGACACTGAATGGTATGTATTTCTAGTAAAATCTGAACCTTTTGTTACTTTGTTTTAAGCCAACATTTTACAGTGGTTTGTACAAGGGTTACTATTGGAAGTTGAACAATAGGATGCATTGGCATCTTAGGCTTACTTTTAACTGAATGTAACTCCACAGTCTTAACAAATAGGGACTGGAGAAAAGACTAAAAGAAGCTGTTAATTCAGCTGGGTAGATGTAGCCAGCAATGAGAGAAAGTTACTGCCACAAAGCTACAAAGGATGCATCTAACCTTCTCTCTGAAGAGAGGTGCACTCAACCTGGGCTTTTGCTTTGGAAATTAAAATAAAGATAGCGTTCATTTTGTATAAAAGATGGTACAAGATTTTGCTTTTGTTGTTTTTCAGACGGACACCCACCTTCACCCACGAGCAGCTCACACTGTGTTGAAATGGGGATTGATGCAGAGATGGAAACAATCAAGTGAAACAGCGAATGCCACAGCCCATTTCAAAAGCATTCCTTTTCCAGGCCATCAGCCGCAGCAGCAGCGCAGGAAGCCTCTCCTGATCTTACCACTACTGAGCGGCAGCTTGATGGTGTTTATGCATTGAGGGACCCCACTGGTGAGGAAACCTGCAGCTCCAGAGCACCAGAAGTGATGTTAAGAGAAATGGGCACAATTGACAATGGAGCTGTTCACAGCATTAAGGCTGCGAGCCCATCAAGCATCCCCTCTATCACATTTATTGCTCGTTACTCAGTTTTAAAGAGGCTTTTTTATCCTGGAGAACTGAAAGGAAATATTTGCTTTTCTGATATTTTTCGTATTCAGTGAATGAACATCAAGTTCGACAGACATCAGTGGGTCTAAGAGTTCATGGGTTACATTTATCTTCAAACTACGCTACAAGGCTTATGCAACGCTCCAATGCAGGCTGTCAAACATGTTTGTCCTCCCCATTACACTAACTAAAACTGTTGTGTCACTGGGCACTTTGTGTCCCCTTTTCAGCTCCATTATTTTATTCTGTATCTTATGCTATCTTATCTATACTCTCCCTTATCTTATACTTTGACTGCATGTTATCTGATGCTGAAACCATACAGAGACTTAAGTCTTGTTTGTGGCCTCCAGGTGAGCCTATAACACTGTAAATATAATGTTTACTTCAAAAGTTCATTCTCTTTCACCCTTGTCCTCTGACACTGCAGCTCTAGTGCTAAGTCTGGGATGTTACAGTGATTTCCATGGCAAATGGATGTCAACACAGGAAGAGGGTTTTGCTTGATCCAGTGAGGAAGCAAGACAGAATACAAAATACTTTATCAAAAGATTAAGAAAAGATCTGTATCTGAAAAAAATATCAATAACATTAGTGAAAAGGCAGAAGTGTTTCCCAAATATTTCCAAAATACATGTGGAAAAAGTCCTCCCAGCATGTTCAGTTGATGAGGATGGCAAAATACTTTCCAATGTAATAGTAGCTCAGAAGGATATTAAAAGATAGCTCCTAAAAAAGCAGACAATGACGTGTCCAAATAACTTACATTTAAAGGTTCCAGAAACAGCTTGTGAAGGAACTCTCTGGGCCATTATGTTGATTTTCAATACATTATGGAACACCAGAGACATTGTGGAGAGCTGAAAGACAGCTAATGTTGTGCCAATATTTTACAAGGGCAAATAAGACAACCCGAGTAATTATGGGCCTGTCATACTGACATTGATCCTAAGAAAAATATCTGGCTGATACAGGACTTGATTAATAAATTAAAGGAAGATAATATAATTAATGCTAATCAACATGGGTTTGTGTCAAGCTAAACTGACATCTTTTATGATGAAATTACAAGTTTAGTTAAAAAGGGAATAATGGAGAATTCATATATTTAGACCTCTTTATGGCATTCATTTGGTACTCCCTGACCTATTTATTTATTTATTTATTAACTAAGAAGTTGTGGTGACAAAAATACAGCATAGGACATATCATTGGAGCTATCTGACTAACAGGTTTCCAAGCATTACTGCAAATGGAAATGCATCATGAAGAATATAGAGGGTTTTTTTGGATCACCACAAGTTGGTTGCACCAAAAGCCTGAAAAAAATACTTTCTCTATAACTACTTAGCCATACTCATATATGTATATTAATCCACCAGGGTTAGTAACTAATGAAGCAAATGACAAAATGGTACAAGCCACCACATAACCTAAGCATAAGCAAGCACTTTGATCCTAAATATGACCAGATATACCTCTGAGAATAATCATTTATTCTGGGTTACAACCTCAAACAGTCTCTGAAATAAAAAACCAACCGAACAAAAAAAAAAAAACACAACAAAAAGAGGGAGTGAGAGAGAGAGAGAAAGAAAGAGAATGAGAGAGAGAAATATCAGTAAATTATGGGCTGAACTCAAGTTTCCAGTATGTTTCTCAACTTGAAAGGACAAATACAATCACTGGGTACAGGAAGAGCATGTTCAAATAGAAAGGGAGGTAGCACTATCTCTGGGCTCGGAATCTGTGCTGTTAAACTTGGAGCAATGATGTCCAGCACTGGTACCCAGAGGTAAAGAATCATCCTGGGGAATTAGAGTTTGAATAGAAGTCACAAGAAAGATGTGCGGATCAGAAAACTTACTTCTTTTTGAGATACTTGAGAGCTCACATAAATAATTTATGGCAAAGAACGCAAAGGCATGACCTTATCATACTCTTACATACTTATTTAAGTAACAAAATTGAATAAAAGAAGGCTTTTCAGTCCAGATGAAGATTTAGCAGGTTCCCATTTCTGTGAGTTTAAGTTGGAAAGGTCAGACTAACAATAATCTACAACTGAAAAAATAAATTATCATTTATAGAGTCCTTCCTTTTCTCTCTGGCCTCTCCCTCAGATCAATGAATATTGACCTCTATTCTGCACAATTGTGCACGGAGGTGAATGTGTTCTCACTCAAAACTAGCTTAAAGCTGAACAGGTGGTGTAGTCTCTTTGGACAGACAGGATAAGGATTTTGAGCCTTCTACACGGAATGAAGGATGTGTCTTTCATTCCCCTATACCTTGGCTAATTCTCTAACCACTCACAGCTACAGGGCAAAAGCTATTATTGCTGATGATTCCACTTTTTGCAGAGAAAGCAAAGCATGCTGCCACATTTGATGTGGAGCACAGTTCTCTAAGAATATCGCAATTAGCTATTTTCTAATAGCAGGTAACTTAGATGGAGAAAGAAGTATTTAGTTTGTGGCTCTTGAACACGCACTGAACAGTCTCCAGTTTCTGCACTGTCCTATTGATCAACTTTTGGTTACTGGCTGAAGAAAGACTTCAGGCTCCTGGAAAACGTGCAGTTTGGTACAGAATTTATTTGTCAAATTGAGGCAACCTTGGACTTAGAGCATAAGGGATTTTGGACCTGATCTACAACAGCAGTGAAGTGCAACTAACTTTTTAGGTTAAGTTCCAGATGTCCTGAGAAGTATTTTTCAGATGATGTCTATCATGGGTGCAATTCTTACCTTGCAATCAATTCAGAAGAATCAATTCAACTTGGAAGCAAAGAAATTAAAATAAAATAAAACCATGTATATTTTCATACAGATTTGAAAATTGTCTCATGTGAGAGGCACATGATTTTCCAAAAAAAAAAAAAGCATATAATGAAATAAATGCAAGTTAATACGATGATCTATAATTTTACCTCATTGAATAAATATATCTGATAGGCAGCTTCCTGTAAACTTCAAAATACAAATTTCAAATCTATATTTCCACTTTTCTCTTTAAAAAAACCCATAAATGTAACTTATGTATGGTTATTCCGAGGGGAATGCAAGATTAAACAAAAAAGTCTACTCAGTAGTGCTCAATGGTGATCTTGAAAAACATGAAGAATATAATATAGACCAGAATTTCCTATCTGAGCTTTAAATTTCTTTGCTTTTACATTTTATTCAGACCCTTAACTCTATTTAAACGTATTTTTGATTGCATTTATAAAATATTTAAGTTTTAATATACACAGCATCATTAGCCTACACTGTGAGAAGCGTAAAAGCATATGAAAGTAATAGCTTCCTTGACATACAAGAGGATTGATATGCATGAATTGAATTTTTCTGTATTCTATGAACTCACATTTCATGGAGAGACCAGATTTATAGAAAAGGAAAATCCTTCATCCAGTTTCAACTTCATAGGAACTTAACATAGGAACATGAGGTATGTGTGGTCCTAGTATCACCTTTGCAAATTAAATTTCAAGATGGAGATCATTAGAGAGTATTGCTTACAGGAGGGATTTTTTTTTTTTTGGTAGTGTTATAATTTAATTTTTAAACCTGAGAGTTTGTTCTTTTCTGTGCTGTTTCAGAAACTTTCAGTTACAGATAAAGCTTTTTAGATAGTTGTTTAGCAACACAGCAAGCAATTTGAGTTAAAGAATGATCACTGTTGGTCATCAGCATATTAGTATCTCTTACATTCTGTGATGAACTTTCCACTAAAAAAATGCACCTCTAAAGATGTAAGCATTTGCAATTGATACATAGCCCTTTGGGGTACCTCCATGATCCAAATGTATAAAGCATGCAAAAACGTTTTAAAAAGTGATCATACAGGCTCGGTCTTCCTGTTTGAAATAAATTTTTGAAGAGTTATTCCTGCATTTCTCCCCAGTGCTTATGTAGAATGGCAACTGGATTGGTATTGTCTTACTGCTCTTCTTCAGATGTCAGCAAGAGAAGGTTTTGTTCAGCTACAATTCCTTAATTAAGGAATAATGTCATTCATGTAAAATGACAGCAAGGTAATGTTGAGGTCAACTAAACTGTGCAAAGGTAAGTTTTGAAATTTGCCATTTTGAAAACTTTTGTAATTATATATGACTGTAATTAAAAGTCAAATCCAGTAAAACAGCAGAAAATGGTGCCTAAAGAAGAGCGGTGGCTATAATTCTTCATGAGGGTCCCTCTCCCAGGCAGGCTGCAATGTCACTCCCAGCTAACATATGGTAGCAGTCAAGCATGTAATCTATCTGGGAGTCTTAGCTCAATACAAACAGGCTACATCCTCCCACTCTTCTTTAAGGACATATCAATGTGCAGTTAGTTAATAAAAATCAGCATTCCTTCAATTTCACCCCACCTGTCCGGGAGACTTTTTATCTGGCGTGAAGCACGAGCGATCCGGTTCGGACCCAGCTGGGCTGATCTCTTCTTCCTAATCTGTCAGTCTGGATACCCAATAAAACACCACTTGCTCACTCTGCCCTCAGCTGTTCCTTTTGAACCAGAGACAGAGGGAAAGTGTGGAAAATGGTAAGTGTCAGAGATAATATTTACTAGAATGGTAATACTTTAAAGAACATGAGTCAAAGCAATCAGGTTCTGAATGCAGTTGCCTGTAGCTTCTTGTTTTGATCTCTGCTGCAGCACTTGAACTGTAACGAGCTCCAGTTCACGGCTAAAGCATCTTATGAATCAATGTTGTTCCTGAAAATTTTATTTGGAGTTTGACCTTGAAAATATTATTTTCCTTGGTACTTACACATGCACTTCCTTCATGACACCTGCACATTATAACTAAGCCCTTGTCAAAGAGGAAAGGAACAGGAAAAAAAAAAAAAAAGATTTTTACCAACATCATAATCATCCATTAAAAAAAAAAACTTACGCACTTATGAACATGAGTTATTTGGAGAAGGAAATAAAAAAAAAACACAACTAAGTAGATCAACCTTGTAACTTTGTTCTAGACCTTTACAACATACAAACTGTGCAAATCTGACCTTTGCTACGACAGAAATCATAAACCAAAATACAGTCCTTGTGCTGGTCCTTGGCTGTGTGGCAGACCACTGCTTAGCACAAGAGGGAATTTAGTGAGTCTTCCAAACACAGTGCAACCACCATCGGCTGCAACCACACACACAGCCAGACAACTAACCCACAATTTAGGTATTCCCATAAGTTCTTGTCAGTGTGCACAAGTAGTGTTATCTTCTCTTCTCCCGGCTGAACAACCCCAACTCTCTCAGCCTGTCCTCAAAGCAGAGGTGCTCCAGCCTGGCAGGGCTGCTCCCAATCCCTTCATCCCCCAGCCTGTATTGATAGCTGGGGTTGTCTGGTTTATAATACCTTTTGCTATAAAAACTTTGCAGACTAAAACCTTTTCAAGCCGTTCTGGCAAATATAACGTGAGTAGTTGCTGCTGATACAACAAAAACTATCTTGCTATGCAGCAAAGATAAACAAGGAGCACATGTAATACTGGAAATTGTTTCTCATCACAGCAGCACCTTTAGGAAATTAACTCGATCTTCTTACAAACTTTCTTTTTCCACATCAAACACTTGTCGGGAATGCTGCGGCTGCTCTCTTAGGAAACATAACCACCTCTGCAAGACCTAATTTCTCTGTGAAGGTTAATTAGTTTAATGCAGGAAATATAGTCTAGAGGAGTTGGGGATTTCTTCTTCAAATAAATGAGTTAGACCCAAGTTTGGTAAATACCGCCTGAGAAAACATGGCTTTGGGATGTAATGCTTTGCCCAATAGAGCATCGCTATAGTAGAGAGAATAACATCCCACAAGTTCTGAGTTGACAATTTGTTAAGCTTCTTATTAGACACTTACAAAAACTGGAATGGCCTCATTTGGAGAGTGGAATTGCTTCCTGCTTACTTTTGTTACCCTCTGTTTTGTTGATAACAAACTTAATCTGAACCAGAACATAGCTGAGGTTGGGATTTCTGAATGAGCTGCAGACTGACATCTTGCTGAGATACAGATGCCTCGGTGAGAGGATTTTTCATCATGGCATATCAAACCACATTATTTTAATTTGCTCTAGACAATAGCAGTGCGCAAGAGCGTAAACAGAATTTATTTTTGTTGCATATCCATTTGCATAGTCAAGATTATCACATACATTTTAGATGGTAAGACACCGATGTCTGAAGCTCATAACCTTAAAACCACAGCTTATTTGGGCATCACAAACTTAATTACCCCAAATCATGTCACTTATGGAAACACTTACTTAGAAGATTATTTTCAAACTGGCGATTTAGGTCTCAGTCAGGATTTGATTTGCGTTCCTTCTTCAATTTTAGCGAGCTTAGATTTCTTCCCTGTCTTTCTCCTCCCAGCCCCTGCTCGATTTTCAAGAGCTGTAAACTGAAAGCCACCACACAAACAATTCTGTTGATACAGGAGTAAAAGTTAACTCACTTTTCATCAGAAGGGTAACAGGAGAGGCAACTGGATACACACATGGTCTGACAAGCAGAAAGGTCACTTTATTGGATGTCTTCTCAGAAAAAAGAGATGACTTTTAAGGGGGTATTATATAGGCTTGATGAAAATAGCTCATGTACAGACCCATATTTCTGATTGTTTCGGTAGCCTGTGTTTATTTGGATAGTTTCCCAGGGATTTCCTGCTTTATTAAGGAGACCGCATCCTGGAGCGTAGCGTTTACATAAGTTACCTACGCCATTAAATGAGGTAAGTAAAATGCATGGAGGAAGCCTCTGATACCATAGGCACTATATTGAAAAAAACCCTAGTTTAAGAGGGAAAGATTAACAAGAAACCTTTTCCTTCTTTAGCTATTTTTAAGCCATCAGAAGAAGTTTTTCTATACATACCAGAAAAGTTAAAGGTTAGTAAGAAGATACACAAAAGTTAGGTGCATTTATCATATGCTAAGAATTGTTGTGTTCTAGAAACTTGACTAAACAAAGACACGAGTGTAAAAGCACCACCTGGCAACAATGGCTGCTGGCAAAGACCTCCTAACCAGAGTTTGACCTGCTGAGAGAAAACTTCAGCTGACTTACATTTATTTTACAGATTTTTATTTTTTTTTCTGCCAACAGAACCAATTTGGATATAATTTCTATTTGTTTTTTGTTATCCTTCATGTTAGTCTTCATAACTCGTAGAATCAATTGAACTAATTCTAACACCATCACAACTCTGGTTAAAAGGGTGATGGTTCTCAAAAACAGATCTGTAGAAGGATGGTTTTAATTGATACTGTCCAAATCACCCATTTTGAGTCTTGTGCATCGCAACAATCATCAAACAGAAGCAAGTCACCACTGGACAACTCTGCAACACTTCTGTGCTTTTACTGGGTCCAAAACCAGTGAACAGAGTGAGACTGCAGTGGCAACACAGTTTATGAATCACAAAATCATAGAAGTTGGAAGGGACCTTGGGAGATCATCTAGTCTCCCCCCCTGCCAAAGCAGGGTCACCCAGAGCAGGCTGGACAGGAACGCATCCCGGCAGGTTTTGAATGTCTCCAGAGAAGAAGACTCCACAACTTCTCTGGGCAGCCTGTTCCAGTGGTCTGCCACCCTCAAAGTAAAGAAGTTTTTCCTCATGCTGAGACGGAATTTCCTGTGTTTTAGCTTGTGTCTATTGCCCTTTCTCCTGTCATCAGGCACCACTGAGAAGAGCCTGACCCCATCCTCTTGACACCCGCACTTTAGATACGTATAAATGTATACATCTAAATATATAAATTTCTAAATATTTAGATATTTATATAAATCTTATCAATATTAATATAAAATATTAAACATATGAAATATGAGTAATATGACATTTCCATACATTAGAATTTTTAAATTCAACTTACATGCATAGGATGGTTCAAGTTGTCTAAACGTTAAGTACCTGATGCTGTTTAGATGCTTCAGGCAACCTGAATTTTCTGTACAGAACTCACAGGTACAACATAGCACCTACAAGAGGGAGACGTGCATCTTCCTGGAGTGGCACTGTATCCTGTCACCCACAATGGTATTAACTCAGTCCTAACTAGAATCAACTGAATTCCAGCAGTCTGTTCTCTGTAGATGTTAGCTGTTTGTCCTTTTAATTTTTCTGCCAAATATTAGATGAAGGAAATCCCTTCAGGACAAGAGAAGTATGCTGCTATGCGCCTCAGGCACTCCAGCAAGCAGCGGTACTCAGCAGACATAGGATATGCTTCATCAATGTACCTTTTATGTTCTCCAATAATAACAGCCATTATGAAAGAGTATTTCGTTCACGCGCCGAATACCATGAAACAGCCTTTAATATATCATCGCTGCAAAGAAATTATGAAAGTTCTTTCCAGCCTTGGCTGACATTCAGCAGATTACTCCATCCCTTTACCTCAGTTTCTCGATCTGTGGATCTGGCCACATTTGTAAGAAACCAGGAGCTACAGACCAAAAGCACTGCAAGATGCAAAGTGGTTTTTAAAATCGTCTTAATAAGAAGTGATTAAGAGCTCGCTCATCATTCACAGATTGAGCTAGTACCTGCAACTAGTAACAACTCTGCAAAGGAGCAACTTTGCTTCCAAGCAACTTGTCAAAGAAGTATCAATGTTTAAAGGATTCCTTACACAAGCCACAGGTTTTCCTCCCCCTCACCCCTTGTGAATCTTCATCTTGTCAATGGGCAACTGTTGGTGTAATTAGAGTTATAAAGGGTTTCTTTAAGCTTTTGCATTTTTCCCTGTTTATAAGCAGAGGTGCAAGGCAGAGGGGTACATGCTCCTCAGTAAAGAGTTCACCCTTTGAATGCACCACCCCTTCCCCCCCCCTTTCTTACATTTATCTAATCTGAGACACAGTTATTTTGCTAACTGGGTTAAGTAGGAGCCCGGCTTATTGCATTATGGGGGTATTCACATATGGAAGTGACCACGGGCCAATTACCTCTTCAAATAGACCAGGCGCGTTTATTTGTATGTGTGATTCCATAAACATGAGCAGACTGGAGTATAGCTTTGTATTGCCAGCAGCAATTTCTCCTGCTTTCACAGTAGCAAAACAGAACCACACTTACAGCCTAAGAGCCCAGTGAACTCCTGCCTTTGGAGGACACTAAAAGGGGGCCCCAGCTCAGCAGTTTGGACGCTGAGTGGCAAACACCATCTGTATCCTTTTCCCTTCCATAAAAGGAACCTTTATAGGAGTGTAAAGGAAAACAAAGAAAGATTACTACCAGTAGTTATAAATACTCAAATGAATAGTTAATCATCCAATAAGAATGTGAGTTCTCTCAAGACATTGTACTAGAGCAAATTAGTTCAATAGTGCTATATTTTCAACAAGGGTGCTCCAAAAAGCAAGTGATAAACTCAGCCAAACAAAAATCTTTTCCCATCCCAACTTTACAGCTGTTGCTAAAATATAACTAGGAACACAAAAAGCTTAAAACTAGTATTTTTATTTTGCTCATTTTACTTTAGCTGATCTTGGATTTCCCATGTTTTCCCCTTTTGAACAGAAAAGTTGAGGCACAGCCAGCATGCCTACATGGGATTCACTTACAGAGTTCTAAAGCCAGTAAATTGCAACAAAGATTGCCAGGGGCACTTATGGAAGCCTATCTTTTGGTGCTGTTTGCAGTTAGCCAGCCCTAGAAATCAACACCATGAAGAAAAAATAAACATAGTTTTGACATGTACAGTAGCAAGAATTAGTGTTGTATCCAGGCAAGGACCAAGCCATTTAAAACAGAAGTCAGTGGATTAACCACCCTAACAGCTTAAACTGCGTGTTTATTCAAGCTGCAACAAGAAGTCAGCCAGTGAAGCAAGGCCCTTCATTGTGAGTGTGCGTTCCACAAACAGTTAGAACAGCTTTAAGTTCTTTTTTGTTTAGGGGTTTGTTTGTTTCGAAGGAGAGAAAAAAGACTAGGGAGACTATAATTGACCGAATTGGAAGCAGTAGGCTGGTGTGGTAACCGCCTCTCCGGCCGTACGTGAAACAGCAGCACCACCAAGAGGCAGTCAATGGCCAGTCAGCTAACAAATTTAAAAAAAAAAATAAAAAATCAAAGAGTACACTGGAACATTCACCCCCCCCATGTTATATACATATACAGAGCAGCCTACATGTATATATACATGTATGTATAACGACACAAAATTAGGTACTTAATTTCAACACGAATTTTTTTATCAGTTGGAATATTCCTGATGATAAGATATGCACCACCACCTGATCCTGATAAATTCTCTTCTTACATACCTGTTGACTCCAACTTCCACTTGAAAAACATCTTCACATCATGACTGTGGATGTGGAAGCAAGGCAGCCCTTGGTTCAAGAAAGTTAGTTAAAGCTTTTAATTGGAATCATGCCTATCTAGCTACATCTGCTTTATCACTTCCTGTTACTAGGTATAAAGGCATGTGCGTGCTGAAATAAAAATAATAAAAGGACTTCATGCCAGGGACAAGTGTCTGAATTTAATTTGATATAATTCCACTTAGCTTTCCAGTTTGATTTTCTCTTAAAATAACCTTACTTGCTTTGTGAGGGAAATTTGATGTTTTCCAGAAAGTTCATCTTTTTAGCCTTTTAAGACAGCAGTAACTGGAAGCAGTACAAAAAACCCAGGCCAGATGCCTCAAAACAATTGCAAACAGTTTGTGCGCCATCTCATCTAAATACTTTTCCTAGAGATTACTCATTAGGGCAGCGCAGCAGGGATTTTCTGTTGTTTAGCACAAAATACAGTGAAGTTCCCGACATCTCAGTCAACATTTAAAAGTTTCTCAACCAGGAGCTCCTTCCCCCTTGTACCCCCCTCACGCTGCAGCCTTTGAAGGCACATCAGCAAAACCCTCCTGAAAAAAAAGTATAGAGTAGGCCATTTTAGTAATTTCAGATCCTACAGCAAGGATAGAGACGTTTTGGAGCCTAATGTTATACACCTAAAGCAACTTTCATTTTTAGGACTGAAAAAAGCCATGCTAAATAGTGACTAATTTGAAATGACATACTGAAGTTGGGATATCCAATAGCTAGTGTTGAAAGGTATCTGCACTTTGATTTATTCTAAATGCTACTCCTTAGCACAAAGATCAATGATAGAATTTTGACTCCATGTAACCACCATTCCTGATTTAAAAATTATCTCTGATTAAAAAATTAAATCTATAAGCACCCCACCCCACAGTTTTAAGGTACAGAAAAGGTACTAAAGGAAGGAGTCCACAAGTATCAGCTTAGGATCAGGTAACACCACATAGTCACAGTAAAATTAATACTGAAATTTGTTTAATTTAATAAGAAATCTATGTATTTAATCTAGAAATCTTACTATGTTAGCTAGGACACTCAGTCTGCTCTCTCCAGGTAACACTACACAATAAAATTTGTTTCTTTGCTTAACATCAGTTTAATCAGGTTCCCACTATTTTCTGCAAGTGGATTGAATGTTTTGTGACTTAGAAGTCTTGATAAGGAGGGCAAAAAGCTACTTCCATTCTGAGTTGTCAAGCACTCCCAATGACCTTTCATATTTTAGGTGACATTTTGCAGACAAAGTCATTGAAGTTTCTTAAGTATCTTTAGAGAAGTCGCTGGAGGAAAAAAAGGAACCTAAAAAAAATAATCCAAATCAAGACTACATCAACTTCATTTGAACAAATATAACCTCTCTGAAAGTAGCACTAGAGGCATCAAGTATTTCAACCTCTACTGCTGCATGAAAAAGATTTTTTTCCTGAAGATTTATGAACTGCTTTGATATTAGTGTGTTAGTTTCCTATGAAGTCAGAGTATTTTAGAATTTTTTTGTACAAGATCAACTCTAGAAATTTAAGACATATTAACTTTGATAAGCCTATTACCAAATGAAAATGCAGTTATCAGCCCAGATTTAGTGTTTTAGGACCTTCAAGTACGTACCTCAGGAAGCTAGTTTTTTTCTTCTTCATTATCTTAAACAGCTGTCTGAATATGGATGCATCTTGAAAAAGTGCAGCATTAAAAATTACAGTACACAAATAATTTTAACATATATTCTGCAAAGAAAAGAATTAAACTTCCCTTCTTCCAGATTTGCTTAACTATATTTGTATTTTCAATAAATCAAAAAGCTATGCAAAGAACAATTCTGCAAATTAATCCTCAAAGCGAGGCCAAAGAAGAGCAAAAGAAACCATTTCATCTTTGACTTGTTTTATTTTATCAAGACAACAGCTAATACAGAGTTAACAGCGCTGAACACGCTGTTCATCATGCAAGTATATTTAATTTTAATCCTTTTCTAACTACTGCTACTCAAAGACAGTATGGGATTTTTGTATTTGCAGGGTAGAGCATTTATTAACTCAAGCCTTGTCTCAAGTGTGGTGCAATCAGAATGTTCTGAACAGCTGGTTAGGAAGATAGCCAAGATGCAAGAAAGATGTCTGAGCCTCCTTTTCAAGGGCAGCCAACTCTTGTACTGTAGGTGCCAGAATATCCACGTGGCCTTTATAGAGTCCACCTGCCAAGACAGACACAAACTAAATGATGTGTTCAAAACCATTTTTCAGCAGAACTAATAATGCTCAACCAGAGTCATTCAGAAAGTTGCAGTAACTTTGTTAACTTGTTAAAAAACAAAGCAAAATACAGGCATACACACACTTTGGTCACTTGCAACCTGCAGACTGCTGGTAACAAATCCAGAAGACAACAGAGAACTAGGTGTTTTGTTTTTTTTTAAAATAAATCTATCTATCCTGTAGTTACACAGCAGATAAAGAAACTGAGCATTGCGTAACAAGTTGTTAATTTCAAGAGTAGTTCATTGCTTACCACCCAGAGCTCTTTTCTGCCCATATGTAACTTTCCCATCAAAATCATCTACTGGTACTTTTATGTCTGGTTCAACTTGGGCAATAGTGCAGTTTAAGTGTTCTTCAATCTCCCCCAGCAGCTAGAAAAAAAAAATTAAAATGTTTTAAAGTACTCTTACAGTCCAAGACTTCAGACAGACTAATGTTCTGAATAGTCACATTCAAGTAGTTTAACAGGAACTGTACACAGAAAACAATTTGATCACAGACACCAAAGACTAACACAATTATTTCCCCTCAAACAGAAGTTCCTTTCCAATCTCAGTCGGCTTTTACCTTACCTAGAATCCTTTATTTTACCCTACTTATGTGAGTGCGGCTACTTTATTATAAAGAGCTCACAGTCCAAGCTTATTTTACCACAGATGAGGCATCATTCACCCTTCTGTAATGTAGGGAGAAGGGAATCACTGTGAATTTAGCAAGCATTCAAACCTGGTATATAAATCCCAATAAAAATGTACTCCAGTGACACAGTATTGCCACGTTAGAGAACAACAGTTTTAAGTTACTTACAGTTTTGCAACAAACCATCTAAAAAAAACCTTGGAACTAACATAATGTAACTCTTAACAGCATTTGATTATGGAGACTATAGAGAGACTATGAAGACTACAACAGAATTGGCTGGGAATATTAAAATAAACTTACATAACTAAAGAAATAACTTAAAATATAAATTTTCTATTTCTTCTTCAAATCAAATCAAAGGTTACAAACACCCCACAAGTAGCTTTGTACTTCTACTACACAGCTAAAACAAGAACTATATCCCTTAGTCTTTTAGAGTAATTAGAACCTTCTGGTTAAGCAAAACGTTTACCTGCATCTCATTGTACCATATGGTGCAACCTCCTTCTTCCTTCAGTCGAGTATTGTAACACCCTTTTCCACGGCTACTGCACACATGATACCAAACCTACAAATAAAGGAAAACTTCTAAACTTTGTGAAATAGCTTAGTACATTCATTTTGATTAATGAAAAAATACAGAGATCTATTTAAATTCTCTTTCAATTAAGCAAGAACAAGCAAGCAGTTTTCCAATGCAGAATATTAAAGTCAGACATCATCTGTGGAGAGAACTCCAGTAAATAATGTCT
This sequence comes from Tringa tobata, assembly GCA_033628505.1. Lineage (NCBI taxonomy): Eukaryota > Metazoa > Chordata > Aves > Charadriiformes > Scolopacidae > Tringa > Tringa tobata. The sequence goes on from JAHREE010000186.1 coordinate 2,743,425, forward strand.
GTTCAATTTTGCTTTGGAGCATAATTACCTTTTCTTTCTCTTTTGCCACAAGGGAGATTGCCAGACCCATCCTGAAGTATTACAGGAGAAGGGAGAGAGAAAAACGTATTTCAATCACTACTGCCAACTTATGAAATAACAACAACAAAAAGTAGTTAAGAAAACATGGCAACTACTCTGAACACATACATACCTCTCAGCTCTTCCTACTCTCCCAATTCGATGAACGTAGTTCTGTTTTTCATCAGGGAGTGTGACGTTGATAACTGTACAAGACACACACAATCCACAGAGCATACAGGTTTGGGTTATTTTAAAGATATACCAGCTAAGGCCACCTAAGATAAATACGATTTTGATTGCTGCAATTCCTCTCCTTAACCCATATAGATACTTTATGTTCTATTACAGCAGTTAGAGGTATCATTACCTGCAATACCTACACTTAAGGCTTCTAGTGTAAAACTGCTTTCTCCGTGATTACTTTTTGACAAGAGTGGAAAAACAAATGAAGAATCCCCAACAATGCAGAATATCATCAGGTATTTGAGAAGATATGGTGAACAATCACATTACAACTTGCCTGGTTCAAGCCTTTAACATCTACAACTTTGTAAAATGAAGCTGTAAGACATATACCCACTTTTACTGCAAATATATTGAAGTCATATACAATTCAATAGCTTAGTTTAAAAGTTATGTCTTACCATATGGAACACCATGAATATCAATTCCTCTAGCAGCAACATCCGTGCAGATCAAGAAACGGACATCTCCCCTCTACAAAAACACAGTTGTAAAGAAGTGTTGTATTAAATAAACCAAACAAAACCCCAGGCAACAAAACAGTAGTTTTGCTATTTACTTCACCTTGAAGTGTCTCTGTACATTTAAGACCACTTCAAATAAAGCTCTTCTACAGTGCAATAGTGCTTTCTGAATGTGAATACCTTGGTCAATTTACATCCTTACTTCTTTCCCCAACAGTATAAGGCAAGTATAAATTGATGAATGGCTTAAAATCAAACCAGTAATATTTAACTTTTATTAATAGTCAAGACCCAAAGACTTAAAAAAATTAATCTGTTTCAGAGCTTAAATTTAGGTTTTATTTAAAGGTAAGCCCACCCATCCTCTCAATGGAAACTCACAAAGATATTATTGATTGACAATATAGATTTCCACCTACAGAAGTTATGCATCAGAATATTAGGAAGTGGGTCATAGAGCATTTGAATGTGATTTGATTTAAATGGATTAGTAGCAAAAGAAATTAACATATGATTTCAGATACTGGGAAGTGAGGCCTTCAAGAATCTTCTCTGTCACCTTAAATCTTTCCAGGTTTTGCTTTCTTTCTTGAGGTTTTCTATCACCATGCAGACAGACACATGAGAACTGATGTCCCTTCCTGTCAGGGCCTGAAAGAGTTGCTATGCATTAATAACATCATCTGTAAGTTCAGCACAACACCATACAGAACTGGAAAAAAGTACATTTTGTGGGCAAAAGTCTCAACTCTGGAATTTCACTTATTTTATTACCAGTTAATATAAGCTTCTAATTACCAATACAGGCACTGGAGAAAAAAAGATGACAAACAATAAAACAAACACCTTCCCTCACCCCTCCCCAGAGGGGGGCTGTGCAGTCATGTCCCCTCACTCCTTGCTAGCCTAAACTTTGGGTTTTTTTAAATGTGTGCCTTCCCTTCCTCCTCACATGTTCACTTTCAGTGTCCCCCTGTGTTTGCTCTCACATTTCTCCCTCCGTGTCTCCTTCTGTGTGTACTTTTGTACACACACGTTTCCTCCCATGGCTCCTGCCCCCAGCAACTATCACATTTTCTTATACACGTTTCAGCAGAGGCACCATATGCTCTTCCCATTGGTTCAAATTTTGCTGCATATGGGTTGTTTCCAGCCACTTCCAAGCTGTCTGGAACAGGTAAGGGGTAGTTCATTGCCTTCTCTCACAAAGGCCACCTCCGCAGCTTCCTGCTACCAAACCCTTATGTCTAGTCAGTATGTCAGAAAGCTTATGCACAATTTCATTTGTGATGTGTCCAAACATCTGCGATCTCTATCATACAATTTCAACTTTGAAATAGACACAAAAGTGAGCAGAATGAGGTTTTTGTGAAAAATATTACCTCCGCCCTGTTGGATGAAGTACTGCTCCATATTATCACAATCAATTTTAGTCCTGCAGAAAATAATGGCTTGGTCCATCTTGTGTTCTTTGATTGCCCGAACAGTGTATTCTCCTTTTAGAATTTTAATAGCTTCCGACCACATTTCTAAGTAAAAGTAAAGAAGTTGTTTCACTCAAACTGTTTAAAAATACAAAAAGCCTTTGAACAGCATACATTTAAAAGTTTTCTCTAGCCTTTCAGTACACAGAGCAAGTGAGCTAGACCTTCAGTTTTTTCTGCTCCCCTGTTCTTTATAATACATAAAGAACAAAACTCAGGAGTTTCTGGTTACTTATGTCAACAGGTGTTTGTCAGTGTATGTATCTGCAAAATATATATTCAGATCTACTTGTCTCAGCTCTACTTAGAGAGCCAATTTCTCTTCACAACTACAAAAACGCAGATATAAATGTTCGGAGGAACACAACTCAAAGACAGTATCTACTATAATTCAGATCTACTTCATAACATTTACAAAGGATTATTTCACAAGCTATTACTTAGCTAGTGTTGCTGATTACCTGGAGTGTTAGCGCCAGGTCGTGTGTTGTCTTTTGCATGTACTTCATCAGTCTAGGAAAAAAACAAACAAATAAACCCCCCAAGTTATTAGTCCATACTTCACAGAGGAAATACTTAACTCCCTTACCTCATAATTAGCAAGAAATTAAATAAAGTTTAAAAGTAATCTTAGCATTCTGCTCTCCCACCAGATAAGCTACTGTACTTTTAGCTAAGAAAAGTCTTGAGTGTAAGCACACAAGACTCATTCAAAAAAAAAAAAAAGAATAAAACCACCACCACCTCCTCACATGAATAGGCGTGTAGAATTTAAACTACGTGACTTAAATGGTAAAATTAATGAAAAATTAAAACTAGAGGCTCAAATGTAGTCTGAGATTAAATCCATTCCTCTAAATATTGCTCGTCTTATATACAGACAATATTACTTTATAGAATGATCTGTCTTGGACAGTTTATTTTATCCTGATCAAGGAAAGACAGGTACTAACTACAGTTAGGCTACAGACAATTAGCTGTGAAATGAGTGAAAAAGCAGTGCAGTACCATTGTTTTCTAGTACAATTCAGAATGTAACTTGATCTATATCTTTGTCAAGCACGTTTGTGAGACTGAAATGTTCAGAAACAGTGTTATGACATCACTAATATCATGATGCTGACCATCATGGAACAAACCATTTCATATACACTAAGCTGCTTCAATAGCTGACAAAGATCCTACAATATTCGACCCAACTTTTGAAAGCTAAATAAGTAAACATATCTTAATTTTCACTTCTAGACCACTTACTCTGATATGATTCTTGCCAAGCCTTTCCCAGAGTTTGTCAGCTTTTGGATTTACAGGCACAACTACGTGGTGTACAGTTTCAGGGACAGAATCTTCTCCTTTCAAATCAACCCAGGTGGGAAAATGCATGATCTTTTCAGATAGTTTTTTCACATCAAAAGAATGTAGCGTTGCAGAGCACACAATCACCTGAGAATAAAAAAAAAAAGCCATACAGATATCACTGAAGATCAGATTCTCCCAACAGAAGGGTCAGAGTAGAACTGGAAGAATGTTATATAGTTGAATAGCATAACGTAGTACGAAGTCCCTGATTGGTTTTCCTCATCATAGGAACTACCCAGCTGACAATGGCCTCAAGTTCAGGTTGGATATTAGGAAAAATTTTAACACTGAAAGGGTTATCAAGCATTGGAATGGGCTGCCCAGATGAGTGGTTGAGGCAACATCCCTGGAGATGTTTCAAAAGATGGGTTGATATGGTGCTGGGGGACATGGTTTAGTGATGTTTTTTTTGTCAGAGTTAGGTTGATGGTTGGACTAGATGATCTTGAAGGTCCCTTCCAACCTAGATGATTCTATGGAAAAAATAAGTTACTTCACTATTCTCTTGTAAAACCTCCATCATTTAAGAGGAAGAAAGCAGAACTACTGACAACTGTTGAATCAAGATTGTTAGAGCATTAAAAATCATAATACACGTAGTCACCCATTTTTCAGATATAAAAGTATCTAAATAACCCAAGTACTGCTAGCACTGGGCTTCAAGATCTAGGATTCTAAAAATACATTTTCCAGGCAATTACCGAACCCAATAGACAAGTGCTATTTTTGGGCAAGAGGTGTTACAAATTCTGGTTCAGCAGTCAACAAGTGAAAGCAGTGCATATCACAAAAGAAACAACGAACCCCAAACTCCAACCAACATAAAACAAACCAAAACCACACACACACATAAAATCTCAAACCCCTAAAACCAACAACAGACTTTATACCTGAAGTCTCTTTCCGTCTGAAGTTATCTGAGGAATTTGACTATGGATCCTGTTTATGAAGTCTGAATAACCTTGGAGGAGAAGGCCATCCTACACAGGAATAAAATAAAAGAAAGCAAGCTGCAATTCTTATGTTAGACAAGCAATATACTTGTAGCCTCAGAAATTTTCTCTTAATTAGCTGAACAGGTCAATGCCTGGCTGGGATATTATTACCAAGGAGAAAAAAAAAAAGGGGAAAAACTGGAGTATTTATGAGCACAGCTGCTGTGCTTCACAAGAAATCGAACATATGTCTCAGCAGCTTCTCCTAGCTAATACCCTAAGGCATTCCATCTTTGTGAATATTCAGTTGTACTATACGAGGTCAGAGAGAGGCACATTCATTTCACAGCATATTGACTCCGGCATTCATTGGCTTTGAGACCTGCAGGGTAATCAAAAACGCTTATCTCATCTTTGTCCTTTCAAGTTCCCTGTACAGTGACAGGAGTAGACTTCACTAATCTTGTGAAATCAGTCTGAAATATATTTCTCTATCAGAAAGAATTGAGAAAGAGAAGCTACTGGGAGGGGATGTGTAGGTTCTACAGTAAGAAATAAGAAGATTGACGTGAAATAGCCTGTAGGTAGCTAATTGTTGTTCCACTGAATTACCAAATGACACATAACAATGATGTTTCACTGACTCTTTCAGGAAATGTTATACTGCATTTAAGAACAGAACTTAAATATCACTTAGTTCTCTACGTACAGCCTCATCCAGAACCAGGAATCTAACTTGAGATAAATTAAGCTTTCCTGTTGAGACCAGGTCATCCAGTCTTCCAGGAGTTCCAACAACAATATCCACCTATGAAACACATAAGAGTATGAATTAGTTCCATAACTAACTAGAAACATTATCAGCTTTGTCTAAATATAAGATTATGAGACAATTATCAGTATCATGCCCTATTTTCTATTAATTATAGCTCTACAGAATCCTAGAGTAATTTGGGTTGGAGGGATCCCTTAAGGTCATCTGGTCCCCATTCCCACCATCATATGCAAAGCAAGGACAATTTCCAAGTTGCTTTAGAGGACTCAGCAGGTTGCCCAGTAAAATTTTCACTGTCTTCAAGAACAGAGATCCCACAGCCTCTCCAGGCAACCTGTACGTCAATTTTATGACCATTTCAATAGCAGAACCTGCTTTAGGCAGGAAGCCTTCCCGTATTTTGGGAAGTGCTGTGCCATTGCTCCCTTCTCCCCACACTTCTCTTCCCCCCCGCTCCCTCCCCTCTCCCCTGCTCTCCCCCAACAAAGCGGTGCAATTTTGTTATCTAAAGCCAGATTTGTTTTTAGATGGGAATAAAATAAACTTTTCCTGCTGTAGAAGTATACCTATCAGATCTATCAACTATACAAGTAACAATATTTTGCCAAATGGAAGGGTTCACCATCATGAATTTAGCATTCACATGAAAGTCTAGCAATCTTCCACTTCAGGATTGCTTAGGAGAAAATTCGTATTTTGGCAGATAGAACCACTGAAAAACTTAAGAGATGGGGTCTCACTTCCAAAAGTGAGTAAAAAAAAAAAAAGTAAATTACCATGTTATCCTACAGCATGACTGAATTGATTGTACATCCCATGCTGCTCAAGCTAAACCAGTTCCTTTTGTGTAGGACTGGTTTGTGGTATAGGTTGACCCTGATAATTGTACAATTTTATTTACACAAATGTGATGCAGAAGTTAATAGGAAAACTGTCTCTGTCTTGTTAGTTAAGGACAAATGGCAAAAATTACTTCTTTAAAATAAAGTTTTCAGAAGTACTCAGGCTTCAACAGAATTTCACCAAGTACTACAAGCATTTGCACTGACAATTGCCATGAAAGTAAAGCAATGAATGCTGGACCAGTGCAACATGAGCTTGCTGTCAACTGCACAATTTCTTTTTATCAGGTTTACAGGAGTTACAAGAAGCACCATTACTATTCTCTAGTAACATCATGAGTTTTTCAGAACCCAAACTATTAGATCATATGAGCAAAAATACAACTTACTCCTTGTTCCAGTACAGAGAGTTGATCTCTTGCAGCAACACCACCAATAATCAACAGTTCCCTAGAATTACATCAATATATTTTGACATTTGCTAATTTTTTATTATATTCAGAAGATCTATTAAACATCTGGTTGAAGACTGATTCTTTTATAAGTAGCTGATCATAACAGCTATGAGCAGTAATTTTAAGAATCAAAGGATAGGAAAAAAATTTTTATCATTCTTCTATTCATCTGTAGTGTATTGTATTTGAATTTGAGAAGTGAAAGTTTTGTTACCAAATTGTATTCGAATTTGATTATTTCACCACTGTTGTATTAAACACATTAACACCTTAACCAATTTCATCTTAAAGTATCTGTTCCTGAAAGATCTCAAACATAAATTAGCTTGGCAAGTTTCCTATGTTCTTGAAAACTAGAAATGCAAGTAACAATAAGTTAAATGAGTCTTACATCATAGCCTGCCTCTCTCATTGCTACTCCTCTAGAATTCTACTTGTAAATTGATTGCAGTTTGGAATATGGAGACACTTAAGTCTTATAAGCACAGTCAAAAAAGAAACAACTTCAGATCAAAGCAGCTTGTAGATTATTCATTTGTCAGAATTGCATCCCCACGCTAATCACTGCAAGATTCATCCTGTGGGCACACTAATGTAGATACACAGACCTTATATATAACTATTTGATGAAGATTAAAAACAAAATTTGGGCAGGGGGAGGTGAGGGGCACAGGAAGATGCTCAGCTAAGTAGGGCAGTAAGCAGAAGATATGCTTTTCTTGAAGAAAAACATTATCCCACACCTTTGATAGTCAAAGAAAAAAGACAAATAGATTTGACATACCAGAAAGACATAGTCCATAGACAGACACATAAAAAAACCCCTAACTGGTCTGGCTGTAGCTGAGAAGTCAGAAGGCTGGTTAGTAGCAGATTCTACTGAGGCTATTATTAGTAGCCCTGCAGATTAAGGCCCACATAGCTACGAAGTGGAACACTCCCTGTTCCCCCTGCTAAGTCACATCCATGGACAATACCATAAATACAATTAGTACAAACACACTGTTACCTTAATTTGGGATTATCAACATATTTTTTGAACTGCTTCACATTGTTCAAAGTTTGTTCTGCCAGTTCTCTAGAGGGTTCTACAATCAGTGCTTTTGGAGCATTTGGAAGATTCTGTGTTTGAACCACTTGTGCGTTTCCTAAGTGAAAAAAAATATGCCATTAAGATATACTACATTCCTATCCTGGATATTTTTACTGGAAACAAACTTGGATTTTCTACTAATAATCTAAAACCTCATGATTCTACAGGCTCCATTAAAGGGTGATGTTATTGCTTACCCAATTATGAAGAGTTTCATATTAATATCGAGAGATTACAAGTCAATCTTGCCATGATAGTGGGTATACTGGCCATGCAGCATAATTAGTTTTATTGCAGAGCTTAAACACACCACTTATTTTTAAAATAACACTGCTGAGTAACTTTGCTGAGCTTCTCTTTATCTGATACATTTCTGAAATAAAAATATTAGACTATTTGTGGCTTAAGATGAAGAAATCTTGAAATACTTTTAAAAAGCACTAATATTGAAACTAGTAAGATCTGTGTAAGACCCTAAATACAGCAGTAATAAAGCAATTAAGGTGATCAAAATATGCTCTATAATACAACCTGAATAAAGAACAGAGAAGTTTAAAAATCTAACCTACCTGAGTGTTGTGATTTTACAACACTACCATCAGGAGCCTTGCAAAGACCAATATAGCCATCTTTTGGTGGATACTTGAAGTCTTCTTCACCAAAATTGAATTTTAATTCAGCATTCTAGATTTCAACAAAGGTATATCACATAAAATGAGAAACAATTCCATAATTAATTTCCCCACAGGAAACCAGCTAGACTAGGAGGAGGGAAGGTGTGTTTTCTCCCATCTTACATATTCCCCTTTCCCAAGTCATCTCAAACCTGCCAGATATCTCACATGTGGTTCTAGCTCTTAAAAGTTTTCTTCTACATCAAAGCATTCCCACATTTACAGATACATGGAAAATATTTTGAACTTCCACATTCCATTAATTTTCAATGACAAACCACGATTTAAAAAACAAACCAAAACACCAACCAAAAAAAAACAAACCAAAACACCACAGTTTGACTTGTACATTTCTCTGACTACCAAAACATTTTGGTAGAACCTTGAATTGGTAAGGGATCATCCCGGAGAGACTAACTTCACAAAGACATACCACTACAGTACTGAGAGTAGTCATATTAGAGCTGAGAATAAAAGGAACAAGAATTCTGGCACTTCCAAGTTATTTGCTTGTATCTGTTGAATCATAGTATGTTGAAATTTAATACAGGCAAGATAGCATGGGCATCTCATTCCTAATACCAGCGCTATCTACTCTTATATTCAAATTTAAGCATTTAAATTTTAATTTAAACATTTGATATTTAACTTGAACAGTACTCAAAGCTAATACCCCGTGGTGACCACTCAAGTACTGAAATATTAGTAGACCAAAGGAAACAGGGAGTGTACAAGCACAACTACAGTAATTTTAGGTGAGTATGCAAATTTTATACAGAAGTAGTTAGTTACCAAAACTAGAACAATTTTCATCATCTTACACATCTGTGATACTCCTAAGTTACCTTCAGTACACAAGCTGCAAAAAGTGCTTGGTTCCTTATGTGTGGTGGGATTTCAAACGCAAGGCCAAGGTCCTTCCCTGAAAGGAGCATTCATTCAGTTAGGCACTGCATGTGTGTGCATTCCTCTCCCTGATCCTCTCCCAATACAAGCACCCCAATAAAATTCCAAAGAAAAAGTAAACAAAACTTACCATTTTTGGAAAATTTTATTTGTCCTTTATCTATGTCTAGATAACACCCAATTGTATCATGCATAGTGAATTCCTGTAAAAAAAAAAAAAGGTTTGTGAAGCTAAGAGATGTTAGTGTTCAGTTTTTAAAGAAAACTTAGCGCTTACATTCCATCAACTTTTACAGTTTTCCCACTTCTACTCAGTGCTAATTTGAGAGAAGCAAGTTTACTTTATTCCAACAATACCACTGTAAATTGCATACATATTTTTATTGGATTACAAATCTTCAGTAACCTGCCCAATCTATCTTAGCTATCTAAATATTTATTACTGTTTTAAATTCACTTTAAAACCAAACACTTTGATAATGATAAATTTACATCATTTACCTGGAAGTAATCTGCTTTATGGTAAAGTGCATTAATCATGCATTTATTAGCCAATATAAATCTAAGCTTAGAGCACCAAGCGCAGTAACAGAAACTCGTATTTTAACTGAATAAAAAGACTGTCACTTGCAGGAGGTAATATATGCATGTTATGTATACTGAAGTACTTAATTTAAATATCTTAAAATTTGTTCATTATAAAGGTAACCAATAAAACCTGTCTGTTATGAAGTGCTTCTAATTCAACAGCTCAGAAATCACTACTATAAAAAAAGCTACCATATAATAGTCATAAAAGTTTTGCAGCATTGAGAGTTCACTAATACCACAAAAAGATTGGAGTTTCTCCTGGATTATTCAGTTATATAAATTATACTTAAACATCCGAACTCTTGAGTGGTATGCTACACAAAAACCACCACCGATATTCCTGTTAGACATTTTCAGAAGTGTACATTAAAGTAACAGTTCTAATGGCAAACCCAACTCAATAGCCAGAAATAAAGCATGACTAAGTACAGCTTATTAGCATTTAAGTATGTGTTTTGACATATTCAGGAGTTCTGCGATTACTTCTACTTAAGCAGGATACAACACCCTCATGTAGACATTCACCGAGGTGTACAGACAGGTTGGTGTTGTTCAAGCTAGGACTGAATTCAAGAAATACATCCAAGGGATCAGTTAACCTCTAACCTGTAACACACAGAAAAGGTTTCTCTTCGAAATAAGAGTCAATATAGAGGCTGTAAGCTTTAAGCTGATAAGTGGTTTTGTTCAATCTATTAATATGCTTTTATCTAAAAATGGTTCAACGTTTCATGGTAATTTTGCCCAGTGGCCTTCTCTTAAAACTTAGCACTATTACAAAAGACAGTTAATTGTCACAGTACAGAACCAAGATGCAAAACTTTTAATAACGTTTCTACTATGATTCTACCAATAAACAATTTAATCTTACCTCACCGTAGCTGTCAAATTGCTTGTTGTGAGACTTCTTACCAGTGCCACCAAAGCCAAAGCCAAATTTATCAGTGCCTGAAGACAAGACAAAGTACAGGTTTTTGACCTTTTGGCTGATTGGTTACACTTTTTCCTCCTTGTAACAGCAACTGAAACCTCTAACACTACCAGGTAAAAAAAATAATACACAGGGCTAACTAAAGACTTCTAGCTTTGATATACACTAAACTATTATTTTTGTACCAGTACTATTACTGATTTAACTAGTCTCCAGTTATATTGACTAAAAAACTGAAATAAAAGGGAAAAGTCTCAAGAAACATTGCTGCAAACCAAGCAGATTTCCTTTTACAAGAAGAGCAACATTTGTACAAACAGTTTTAATCTCCCTAATATCCATGTCCTCCCCAAGCAGCCCTCTCTCTGCAAGGTGATGAAAACTGTCCATGGGATCCTTCTTTTGAAGGATACTCACCCAAATCTAGCGAAGCCTGCATAGTTGACCAACCAACTCTGCACAAGCCTTGGTCATGACAGGAAACTTCATAGTAGTATTTCCCTTGAAAAGAAGAAGAAAGGATCTGAAACACCACCTAAATTTCAATTTCAGAGTAGTTCAGTTTGGCTGCTTCCAAGACTGTGCAAGTCTAACACTTCCACCCCTGCTGAAAGTGTCATAAAAAACACTGTTGTGTTAGTGTGAAAAGGTTCTGTAGGCACCTATGTATGCCGTGAAAAAAGATTATCAGAGAACAACTACAGACTGAGAAGTAGCACGTGAAAGGTTCCAAAGGAGTGATAAGCTAGAGAGACCAGTGGTTCTACTGAATCCACAAGAATTGATAAACCCAGAACACCAGGGGTCTGCCGAACCAACACAAAACCACCAGTGTGCACTAGCGTCAACAACTGGCTGCGTAACTTAAACCACATCCAACTGGCTGCTACATACAAGACCAAACACAGGATTATCTGCACGGAGGGTCTTTCTGAACACCCACCTAGAACCACTGGAGCATCAATATGACTCTGCTTCCGAGTACAGAGTTGGGGTTGGCCTCTTGGCTGCTGCTGCAACCATGTAACCATGAAATTTGAGTATGCATGTGCCTGTGTGAAGTGTGTGAGCTACCTACTGCATGAGTTGCTATTTCCTATTAACAGCACCTTAATAAAATGTGTTCTAATAAATATTAGTTATGATTAGTTTCAGCTAGCAGCAAATTGAGTAATGCACATTTGTTCAGATGGATAGTAATTTTTAAATGCATCTATCTACATTAACAATAGGTGACACGCGGGCACTTCAGTTTAAACTTCTAGAAGAATTAATTCAAAAAACATAAATTTTTATCTACCTTTAGTCACGCCTCTAGTTGCTCTGCATCCATGCCATTCTTTTACCTCTCTGCTTTGACAACACAAGCCATCTGATCCAATCGCTGAAAATTACAAGAGTTTTAGTTAAAGAAATTGCCTAACTGCTTTTAAAAGAATTTTTCATGGATACTGTCTTCTAGTTTACTCTTTTTTCCCCCACCAAGTGAACATTTTCAAGGCAACCTTTAAGCCAGCATTAGGGACAACTCACCAAAAGCTGTTCCTCTATCATACGGGTTCATTTGCCATTTATTTAGCACTAGGATTGAAAAACAACAACAGAAAAAGCATGAAACCAACAAAACAAGCCTGGAAAACTCAAATTAGAAGTTCACATTAGCTCTACACTGTTTGGCTTCATTTTCTGGGGAGACAGCTTTGTTCCAATGCAATTCATATGAGGTCAAAACAAAGGCCTACAACTTGAAGAAGAGGCACAGATGCGTAATCCAAAGGTATATTCTATGAAAGTTTAGATTATTCCATTAAGGAAAGCACAGATTAAGTTACTTAAAAATACAACTGAAACAAAGACATGTATAGAATAAGCCACATCATCACAATCAAATTCAGCTAGAAAAATACCTAAAACTACACTAAGAGCAATAAATTTGAAATGCATTTGCTATTTCTGTTCTAAGTTTACATTAAGATATTTCTTAGGGTTATCAGTTAAAATGTCAGTACTGAAGAGCTAAAACATATGCACATATAGCACATAAAGCTTCTGACTTCCCTTTTCATATGCCCAATAACATGTTGCAATAAAGACAAGAGATACCACAATAAGAAGTTTTTTTGTAAAACTAGATACTATTTCAATCAGGATTATTGAGTATATTTACACTGCATTCTCTCAAGGAGGATATTGGTTTTCCTGCTCAGTTCAACGTTTGCTACTTCAAATCTGCAGCAACTGAAGCTGCTTTCAAATCTAGCTAGGTGCCAAAAGAATGTAACAGCTTTATTCAGCACAGCAGAATTCAAAGACACACCACAGTGCTACCCCAGCCACACAAAAATAAGTCTGAGCCTAGAAGAGCTTTCTGCTCAAACTCACTTAATAGGTCCCAACAAGCTGTGTGGTGTCACTGCTGACGTCTTATTTATCACTGCAACTAGAAGATTATTTAAATTTTTTTTAAGCTGGAAACTACTACCACTTCATATCTTGCATGGCACTAAACTAGCATGGCTTTCAGAAGAGCACTGAAGAGTGTGGTGTGCATCAGCCAGCCTTAAATTGAAGACAATGAGCAGTAGTGAGACTACAGTCAAACCTACACCAGTTCTTACTATGACTCCACAAGTAAATTTACATTCACTGTTTTATACAAACTGGGATGATGAACATTCTATTTACATTATGCCAAAATAAGGAAAAAATATTTATTTAATGGCAAGCTAGGTTAACTTTACTTTTGGAGGTGATGAAATCAACATGAATTAACAGTGTCCTAAACTCGAGGAGTGTGACATACAGAAACCTACCTGCCCCACCGGTTTTAATCGTTGCTTTCCCTTTCTTGCCTTCCATCTGGTCCTTTAGCGTTTCATAAACAATCTGGATAACTGGAATGCTAAAAGCCTAAAACGGAAAGTTATTTTCAGTCCAGAATTTGTACAGATATCTCCAGATACACAGTCAGCCTGGATTTCAGGCGCAATACCCAGGACCAAAATCACTTTAAAACACACCTACACATATGTTTATAAAGACTATTAATACTGCTTAAATGCATGTACACATTCTCTCTGTATATAAGCATACACACAAACACACGCCACCTCTCACCACTTAAAGACTTTTACTTTCTGCTAATTCAAATTTGATTACTTACACCAGTTTTTCCACTCCCTGTTTCAGCAGCCTATAAAAAGAAAAATTTAACGGTTCAATCAGAGTTGCAACTTACACTGTAAGAACTGTTCTACAGTTCTATTTGAATAAACTAAGCTTACTTTTCTGTCTGCATAATACAGAAAATCTCAGAGTAATGCCATTGCTTTACACAAGTTAGATGTGAATACAAACATGGAAAACCTTTACAATAGACTTAAAAAAAAAAAAAATCAACAAAAAAACCTCCTAAAGTCTACCAGAAAAACTACGTATGTCCAATTTCTGGAGGCACTACAGAAGATTACCAGCAGCATTACTTTGGTTATGGAATCAAAACCACAGACATCTGCAAAAGACATGATGAACAAGGTATACTAATCTGCTATCTTCAAGTTTATCAATACTGAAGCATTTGTTTAGGCAGTATCAGTCATGTTCCATGCAGATCTGTGCCAGGTATTTACAACAAAAAGGAAAGTAGAATAAATCAGACAGCTTTCATTCATATGCGCAGTGCCTGTCAAGTAGTCAATAAATAAAGCCTAAAAAGAATGAATCTCGTCTACAAGAACACTTTGAAACACACCAAGAATTCAAAGAGGTTTTTAGCTGAAGAATATACTTTCTACTGAAGAAGGATAGGAGACCTTGTCTAACCATGGACCCTGCGGGGAAGGAGGGAACTGACTGCACAAACAACATTTAAAAGACATAGGCTATCTTGAAATAGGGCTATCCTTCATACATACCATAAGTACATCACCACCTCCCAGGATCAGTGGGATGGATTCTGCTTGGATATCTGTAGGAAGACTGCAGGAAAGAACAGATTAACACAATTCAATATTATCAGTAGAAAAAAGGCTTTAGCTTGCATAGGAACTCATCGAAACCACGGTCATTTGCAAGATGGGAAATAGCAGGTAAATGTTCTTCTTCCTGGCTTGCAGCTAAGGAAGTGAGAAGGATTCCATTTACAAGGAGAGCTTAGAACAGGAGATGTACCTTGACAGGAATTGACTAGTGGATGCAGTGGATTAAGCTGCACCTTGACAAGAAGGCTATATCTCACATCACTAAGCTAAACTATAAAAAAAACAGATTAATTATATATTCCCTGTTTTCCTTTCTTCAAGTGAGTTGCACATTTTAAGCCACTTACACAGCCCTCATTTACAAGATTCCTATTAAAAATTGGAAAAGAAAGTAAAGATAACTAACTGTAACCATTTAGTTATCACAGCTGATAAACACCATGGATATGAAGAAAGAAGAACATACACTAAGATTGTCCATACTGATAACATTCTGAAAGACAGTTCAAAACAAGTTCTGACATCAAATATTTTAGCCAAACAAGTAACCAAAACCAAGAAGAATATTTGTAGAAGTACTAACACACAAGCATCAACTCTGAAGAACACAAATTCAAACCAGTCTGGAAAACACTTACTAAACTAGCATCAATTACGTGACAGTATTTCATCCAATAAAGCTGCGATACATAACAAACAAACCAGAAGCACACAGGTAGAAGCACAAAGGCTTTTATCAAACAAACGACACTGAAGTATAAGCAGTTATGCTTTGGTTGTCCAAGTTTAAATGTTACCATTGCAGTCACAACATGTGTTCTTCAGTCATTCACACTAAGAAGTGCATAAGATGCAATGGCAGTTAAAGGAAAACACATATCTGCTTTGTTTTAATGTGACAGCAGAGGTATTTTATGACACGTCATATATTGCTGAAAGGCAAATTAGATATTGCCAAGCCCAAATGCATTCCCACTTACAGCCAGTCCATCTCCTCCACTGCTTGAGCTATCTCAGGCATAACACCCATTTCTGTAAGACAAGAGAAAAGGAACAAGCAATGTTATTCATCTCAACATAGTCAAAAAAGATTTACAGGTGTCAACACTTTCAACTACAGACAAAAATGAAAAATGTTCTTTTTGGCAACAGCACATGCAGCCTTCTTTACAGAATTCACATTGTTAATGAGAAACACTCTCCCTTCCCAACATACAGTTTTAACAGTTGTCCCCACTCATAGTGGAGCAAGTCAAGCTCATGATAAGCATAGGGGCAGGTGTTGACACAGCAGCAAAGCAAACACACCGGGAACTGAGTACCATTTCAAGGGCAAGGTACTTATCTCAAGGTACTTTAAGGAAACTGCCTGTGTAAACAATAGGAAAGACTGTTATTCACAAATATCCTGACCCTCTCTGCAGTTGTGATGCAAACGGTTTTCAAAAAGAAAAAACCTGCATGATACAAGAACTCAAGTTTGAGACATTTAAGTTTCTTTCCACCAAATCTTGCCTTATGCACATGTACTAACTAGACAATGTTTTTATTTTCAGATACTAATTGCATCCAGCTTTGAAGAGTTTTTTCCTTAGATCCTCCTTCTAGCAAATTCACATCTAACTCTGCTATCAAGGCCTACCTCAGACACAAGTTAAATACAAACCACCTAATAACATTTTATGTTGATAAACAATTTTTCTCTATTTAAAAAAGAAAAAACCACCAAACCTGCAACTGTTCAATAAGGGCAAGAGGAAAGCAGTTCTTAACCAACCCACACGATGGTATTATATCATCAAAATAATAATTGAGCCACTGGCTATCTTTTCAGGTGCACAGTGTTACTCTAAATCAATTTCTTCAAGTACAAATATGCACCTTTCTAAAAGGAGCCTTTACATGCTAGCCTGTACACAATCACATCCTGGGTTTCACATATACCACACACATGTACACATGCAGAGAGCTGGGCTAACACACATTTTATGTGTAAAAAATTTTCTAGTGTTAGCCAGTATTCCTACAAAATTAGACAATCTACATAAGCAAAAAGCTTTTTCAGAGCAATTTTAAAAAGCTATTGACTGCTAATTATACACA
>JAHREE010000186.1:2765144-2947661 GCA_033628505.1 Tringa tobata
CCTGGCGGGCGCAAGAACAGGGAAGGGCAGTAGGGGCAAGCGCAAGTGCTGTCTCCGCGGTCATCCTGCCCCAGTCATGCTCTCTTGTCAATTTCCACGTTGCTCGTTTGTGTCTCTTGGGGGCCTCAAAGTCTTTCTTGCTCATTACCTATGGACAGTTTATTCCAGGTTTTACTGTTGAGCTGGTACGAGGAGAGTTGGGGTTGTTCAGCCTGGAGAAGAGAAGGCTCCGGGGAGACCCTATAACCCCTTCCAGTACCTGAAGGGGGCCTGCAGGAGAGATGGGGAGGGACCCTTTATCAGGGAGTGTAGTGAAAGGATGAGGGGTCATAGTTTTAAATTGGAGGAGGAGAGATTAAGATTAGATGTTGGCAAGAAATTATTTACTGTGAGGGTACTGGGACAGGTTGCCCAGAGAGGTTGTGGATGCCCCATCCATGGGGGTGTTAAAGGCCAGGCTGGATGGGGCTTTGAGCAACCTGCTCTAGTGGGAGGTGTCCCTGCCCGTGGCAGGAGTTGGGACTTGATGGACTTTAAGGTCCCTTCCAGCTTGAACCATTCTGTAAGCTGTGCTGAAGCCCGGGTCCCATCTTCAGAAACAGCTGTACTGAGAGCAGCGGAAGCTGTCCTGGTGAAAACGAGGTCTTTATCAAGCTTACCTTGCATGGAGAAAAAACTAGGCTCTTCTCTAGGCTTGTATATAGGAACGGTTGCATCTATATTTTCAGGAGTGAGTTAAAAGAAGTGTATCGCTTTGTGTTTACAAAGCACACAAATGGATGACAAAGCTCAAAAGACTGGAAAATGTTGTTCTTATAAGTTTTTGCTTGCTTCTGTCTATGTTTCTTCGTGGGTCAGTGGAAGAGCTGAGAAGCCCTTACCTCTTTGCTTTTTCATCTTTTCTCCTGCAACATGCTGAGCTAGCTGTCTCTGTGTCTGCTTTTGTCTGGTTTGGACATAAAGGATACAAGCAATGTGGTTTTATGTCTTTCTCGTAGTGACTTTCAAGTCTGCTGGAGTTGTTAATGCATTTCCCACTAAAAGTAGTTTATAGAAGTATTTTAACGAAGTTTTATGCTTAATGAGAACATCTGAACAGAGAGGATGTAAGAACATCACAGGTGGAAGAATGTTCCTATTAATAATTACTAAAGCCATTCTCATAAAAATATGGTTTTGTTTATGAGTGATATTTTTTGGTTTTTTTTTGATCGGTAAATCCTCAATTGCAGCAAGAGTGTTTGTAAAATATGATTGCAGTGTTACCAATTACTCACTTTATAGATTGTTTATATAGATGAGTAGACACCTGCATCTTTTTTTATTTAACTGTGTTTTGAGAGATGGTAAATAGTGTTTGTTTCTAGTAATACGTGAAATTGATTTACATGTCTGCAAACCACGAGGAGGACTTACGTGAGGTGGCACAAATCTGTGTTTCTAAAACTGCATTAAGGGGGCGTATTTCTAACAAGTATCCTTTCTCTTTTGCTGCCATTAGTATTCTTGAAATTGTGTTTTAAGTTGATTGAAGAACTGATTAGTCTGAGAAACAATAGTGTTGTTTTATTTCCTCTTGTTGAGTGGTCACCCTAGTACTCATGCAGGTACCAAGGGGGTGAATAATGTGTCAGTTAAAGATGAGTGACATGTGAGACCTCTCTTTAGTGGCAGCGTGCAGGTATGCAGATTTAAGGTGATCTTGGAACCACAGTCTGAAGGTCCTCATCTGCCCTGATAATCAGAATTTCTGAGCATCATAGAATTCTGCTTATCAACTTCAGCAAATGGTTCAGGCCATTTTAAACTTAGTATTTCTTGCCAATTTACTTTCTTTTCCAGATCATTCTCATTTTGAATGGCAGAAATGGGAAAACTTGAAAATAGTGCATTATGTAGTTTGTTTGGATTTACTTCCTTCTGGAAGCCTGTCAGTAGCTAAGGACATTTCTGATACTCTTGCAGTTTTAGTGGGAAATTGATTTTACACTGACATACATAGACAAACAGCATGATTCAGTTTTTACCTTAAGGTGCCTTAACAGTGTTGTTATTTAGGTGATTATGACTTTCCCTTTGGAACATCTATCTTTTTTAATCCTGGTTTATTCACACTTTCCAGAACAAGTCACAAAACATTCCCTGCCTTACTTCTTGTACAAAACTGAATGGTTTGGAACGAGTGAGGTGAGGGACAGCAGAAAGGGAAAGGAAGTTGAATGCTGCACTGGGAAATGAAATATCTTCCTGATGCATCATCTAGGGTACAAAGCAAGGTCTTACAACAAACTTTTCACAGGTCTCTGTTGACTTTATTTTATTTTTCTGTTATCTCATTTGAGATGATTCATTTTTAATTGCAGACTGCTGAGCATTTACAACTGTAATTATAACCGTTGGAAAATGAATCCTGTGATGAATATGTAAAATCATGTTAAATTCAAGGCACTGATAAAACTGGCATGGATTTCTTAAGTTGGTACCCCAAATTAGCTTTAATTTTAGTTCTTTTTAGTATTCTCATTGACCTGTATTGAATTTCCCAAGAACAATTTTCTTGGGGGTAGGAAAATAACAGATGTTTGTAAAGGACACGTGCAAAGAACTGACAAGGCCAGAGAAGAGAGTGGTGTGGAAATCAAGCAGGCTGTATTCACTGTAGTGATGTGATTGTATCTAATGCACTGTTTGGGAACCCTGAAATACATAACGAGAATAAAAGGAATTACTGATTAGTTGATCAGTGAAAATAGTGGATGAGGCAGTGGTTGTGGAGAAGGTTGCAGGGGACTCATTGGTGTAAATGCAGTCAGACTGAACTTTTCCTTTTCTCCAGTAGACAAGTGCTCTTGATCTTCTGAAATATATTGAATGGATTACTTGATTCTGTGGGGTTTTTTCCATTGCCATCTAATGTTTTGAGATTTGCCCAACACTCCCTCTGCAAGCTTGCTGGGTGTGCAGCAAAATCCAAAACTAAGTGGGTGTCTTGTCAGCAAGGGAGTTACTTAGGTTTTATTTCTGGAATGCTCTAGTGAAGGAGAATTTGACGTTGTTTTCGCAAACGGGAATGAATTGAAAAAGAAATATAGCAGATGTGGTAGCCATTGCTGTTGCTGAGGTGATAGGAATATATTATAAAAAGTAAAATTCAGGTTTTCAGAATATGATAATAAATCAGCTTTGTGAAGGTTTTAAGATGTGTGGAATAAGAGCCTGTAGTTTAGGCTCAGGAGTGGACACTAGAATTTTTTTAAATATTCTTAAAGAAGTACAAGCAATTTTTGGAAATGTTTTTACTGGAACTCTTTTTAATCTAAAAATTTTAACAAGCTGTGCTTTTAACCTCCCTAGGAAATTGCACCTCTCCCCAAGGTACTATGATAGCTGTAAGATATAATTTATACTTTCACTTATTTTAATGCAATGCGTTGTTATTTCCTGGTTGATAAACCTGAATTTGGAATGTTATCTATTAGCACAGCTGTGTTTGCTTCTTACATGCTATGAGATGACAGCCTGATTATTTGAAAGACTCTTTCTGAATTGCAAAATTTGCATAGAAAATTGCTAATCTTTACTTCAATAACTTAAATTTGGGATCTCAAATATATATATATATACTTAAACACGGACGTATTTTGGAGTTTTGATAAATTTACTGTGTCTTCTAGTGTTTGCTCCACACTTGGAGTGAGAGGTCTGAATATTTCAGTTAAAGAGTAATGATCTGCTCTATGTATTTTATACTGAAGGGAAGAGAATATTCATTCATTACCTACTCTAATGCTCAGTTTATGATGCTCTAATATTTTACTACAAAAGTATAAACGTGACTGCTTGTTTTGGAGAATTGTGTGTGATGCCTTCCTTATTGGTTATCTTTCTTGTCTTAGTTTAATCCCTTTTTCCTACTTTCTTATTGGCAAATAATTTTACCTCTTCCTATAGCTAAGAGTATACATCCTAGGTTGTTTTCTATTTCTTTTTTCTGTGTTTGGATAGTGCTTTCATTTATATAGTGACTGTAGTTGTTCCCCTCCACCTTAAGTAGAGCAGGACTGCTGGAAAGGCTATGTGAGATGATAGGGAGTAGAGGTGGTGATCTGAGTGGCTGTGTTACCTTGTACAAATTGACATAAAAAGAGTGTTTCTTCAGAAGGTCTTTGTTTTTCTTAATATTTCTGAAACTTTTGTGAGTGATCTTATGTAACTTAGCAGTTATATATTAGCATATTGTGTTGAACACCAATTGCTTCGACTTCTGGGCATTACAGATCAATCTGGCATGCATTTGGTATAGAAAGAATGACTTATAATACTTTACAGGAGAACATAATCAGATGTTAGTGTCTTTTATTACTACCCAAAGATCAAGGCAAAGCTGAATCAATAGGCAATCTGTAGTACATTTTATTTATTACATCTTGGCACTTTACATATTTGGCTTTATAGCCTGTTTTAGCTTATGCAGTTAAATTACTTACGATATGAAGTTGCAAGTAATAGAAAATACATAAGGAACTTGCAGGCTAGTAGGCAACTTAAATTTAATCAGTGAATATATGTATGAATGTTGTATTTAAGTTAAAATGTATAACAGTGTTTGACTGTTATTGTTGTAATTGCAGCCAAGAGGCAACAGAAAACATGGGGCATCGTTTATCATCACTAGAGCAATTACAGGTAAATATGACTTGTTCTTGTGTTCATGACTCATGAGAATGATGTGTGGATTGCTTGTAAAATTTACATTTTCTGCACTTTAGGATGGCTAGTGTAATGGAAACAGAGTGCAGTATGCATTTGCAGGAAGATGTTTTCTGTTTATCAATATTGTGGTGTTATTTTTATGTCATTTTTCTGAGCTTTCTCGTCTCTATTAGTTTATTAGGACGAACTATAAACCATACATCTAAGAAGTTTAGAAGCTTTTGTGTTCTGTAAAATGAGGTTTTTTTTTTCTCTACCAACTCTTGCATTGGGTTATTTATTAGTTAGACAGTTCTATAAGGAAGCTTTAAATTCTGATTGTATTTCATTGCCATCTAACACTTGGTTTATGCACTAACTGAACTGCATTTTCATTCAGTAGGAATTTCTTTTAGAATGTCCAGAAATGTGTAGTGATTTTTTTAATCTGCCTCTTGCATTTACTCTAATAATTCATTGGCCAAAGATAGGGTTTTCCCTTAATACCTTTTTCTTTTGTGAGAATTTTTGGGATTCTGTGTGCAGTAAGCTGGAGAGTGTTTTAAAACCACTAGAGAAGTAATTTTTGCCTCTTTATCCGTTGTAGGTCCTGCATTGTTTTTGCTTCGGTACATCTGGTACAGGTAGGTTTGATATAAATAGTGCTTAATCTTTTTATTTTGTAATAGTTTTATAGCTTTTTGATTTGATGGCAAGTTATTTTTAATGAGAGTAAAATTGAACACTTGCCTGACTTTATGTATTTAATAAGAGTGTTTAGGAGGGAGCTTGGGAGGCCTCTAGCTTAAAGCCCTGCTAAAAGCAGTGAGAATTTGGACTAGGTCCATTAGCGCTGTGTCTAGCTAGGTCTTGAAAAGCTTAAAGGATGGAGATCCCAAAGATTCTCTGGGTAGCCTCTGTTACAGTTCTTCATGGTGAAGAATTTCTTATGTCAGCCTCTATTTTAGAATCATTTGGGTTAGAAAGGACCTTTCAGATCAAGTCCAACTGTTAACCTAACATTGCCAAGTCCACCAAAGGATTGATGATGGTTTTTTGTGCTGCTGCCACGCACCTCAGTGTCTCCCATCTTTGCGGTAACCTCCTATGTATCAGAGCTGCTGTTTGCCCCCACTAAAGCCTTCACTCTCCAGCCTAAACAAGAACAGTTCCCTCAGCATCTTCTTGTAGGGCAAGTGCTCCTGTCCCCTGACCATCTTGGTAGCCCTCCAGTTTATTGGTGGTGTTCTTGTAATAGGGGGGCCCAAAACTGGCTGCTGGCCAGATTATAAAGAGTGATGAATAAATAGTCATCCCCTTAATATGTGTTTTTGTTCTTTTAGTACCAACAGGGATGTTATTAGCCTTCATCATTGGCAGGGTGCAGTGTTGATTCATGTTTTATTGTTAAAAACTCTCAGGTGACTTATGGTTGCCTTAAAGCTGTCTGTCTGACAGGTGTATCTCAGGTACTGCTTTTGTTATGTGTATGTTCTGATTTAGCCTAATGCTTTTGTTTTTTCAGCCCTGCAAAGTTTTCTTTGCCCACTGGACTGATTCGTCTAGTTAGTAAGCAGATCAACTGGCACCTAGTACTTGCAAGGTAACCAGCTTATACGCTTTTCCATTTTTGGCAAAAGTGAATGTATTGATGTTTCCACTCCTCCCTGCACTGTCCCCATTGGCATCAATGCTGAGTTAATATTTTGCTGAAATCATGTTATTCTTTTTGGTCAAGAGAAATACTGGAGGCTTTCATAGGTAGCCTTGGGAAATGAAGCTCAGTCTGTTACCTAAGGGCTTCCACGCTGCTTCCCTTCATTTAATGCATCTCTCACTCATTGAACGTCCCTTTAGCTTTTGAGGGATAGCAGCTTCCAGTGCAGTCATTCTCAAACTCAACTCCTGAATTTGATCAGTTAAAGACCTATAACTTGGCAGGATATGTAGTATGCATTGCTTATTTTAAAACTTGTTTTGATTTATGAAAAAAGAATTTTATATCTAGCCTTGCAGAAAAGCACATACAGCTCTGATGCACATTCTGTAAGGACGGGACTTTAAATGAACTTTCACACCTGTATTTTTCTCTTTCAGCAATGGTAAATTGTTGGCAGTTGTTCAAGACCAATGTGTAGAAATCAGGTAACTTAGTATTATCTATTACTTCATGACCACAGTTGTGGAGTTCAGAGAAGGTGCTTCTGGTCACTTACTAACCGTACTTTTAAAGATTTTGCTGGGTTTTTTTTAAATGTTATATATTGTGAAAGTAATCTATGGGACAATCTTAAAATATAACTTATGAAAGCAGAAGCCTTCTAAGTTCTTGGCCATTCCCCGTTTGAAAAAAACCAACACCTCCCCTCATCCCCCCACCTGTAAATGTTACAGATAAATTATATATATATATATATCTCTGTCTTTCTTTAAGATGTGAAAGAAAAACATTCAAGATGCTTCAAAATACTAATCCCAAATCATGGCCTTTTTAACCTTTGCCTTTCTGTTCCCCCTAGAAATTCTCTCTTAATAAATAGGAAAAGGAGCTAGTGTTCTGCCTCTCTGTAGAGTAGCTGGCATGTATAATACTTCACCTTATTTTACAAGTAATGTGGATTGCTGTAAAGACTGATGCTGTCCCTTTTTCTTCTGCTTTCTAACAACAAGCTCTCCTTTGCCAGTTCAAGAACACATTTAGCTGTAGAACGGATCTTGATTGAATGTGTTTACTTGTTTCACAAAAATCCATTTGCTAGAAGGTCAGACCTTCTATTTATATGTAAAAGAAGCAAGTGTATGAAAATTTTTCAATCAGAAGTGGTGTGAACACCATAAATGTCAGCTTATAGACTATAAAATAAATCTTGTGTTTCAACTGTATTAATGTAACTATATTCTTGCATTGTTTCTAAAATTGTAACCTAGAAATACTGACTAGATTTTTTTTTCCTAAAGTTACATGCTGAAGTTCTGAAATGCTGCTATTCTAATTTGAACTGCATTTCTACTAAATGAGGGACACGAGTATTTATGCGTTGGGGGGGTGGTTCTAAAATACTATTGTTAGTTACTGTAGTTGCCTAAGGGTAAAGGCTACTCTCTGCCTTTTTGAACAAGTAGTTAAATACATGCAGACCTCTGAATATACTTAAGAGTATTTTTATAATGTTCTGTTTATTCTGGAAAATCAAATAGTGTTTTTTTTCTTATTTAAATCTATTTGGGTCTTTTTCTGCAGGTCTGCAAAAGATGACTTTGGATCCATAGTTGGAAAATGTCAAGGTATACAATATGGCAACATCTACATCATTATTAGTTTCATCATTGTTTATTATTCATGCATTGTTAAGTGGTGGTGTCGATTTTCTTTAAAGATAATGTTGCAACGTCTTAAAAGCATTGGGAAGAATCTCTTAATAATTTTGCTTTGTGAATAGCTC
Source organism: Tringa tobata (assembly GCA_033628505.1). Lineage (NCBI taxonomy): Eukaryota > Metazoa > Chordata > Aves > Charadriiformes > Scolopacidae > Tringa > Tringa tobata. The sequence goes on from JAHREE010000186.1 coordinate 2,773,280, forward strand.
CCCTCGCCTCTTCTTTTCATGGCGATTAACATATTAAACCTGAATCTGAAATGAAAAGATAGTTAAAATTAATGGGTTTAGGAGACACAACAGATATTGGAGGTGGTGAAGTGTTTTGGGGGGATGAAATTTAGCAAGTTGAAATTCTGTACCTGGGATGGAGTAATGTTGGGCAGAAGTATAGATTGGGAGAGGAGTGGCTGGAGAGCAGCCCGGCAGAAAGGGATCTGGGGGTGCTGGTCGACAGCAGGCTCAGTAGGAGTCAGCAGTGAGCCCTGGCAGCCAGAGGGCAACCCACATCCTGGGGTGCATCAAACACAACATCACCAGCTGGTCAATATCACGCTCTATTCAGCCTTAGTGTGGCCTCATCTTGAGCACTCTGTGCAGTTCTGGGCCCCACAATTTAAGAAGAATGTGAAGGTTGTCGAATGTGTCCGGAGGAGGACAACAAAGCTGGTGAAAGGGCTAGAAGGAATGTCTTATGAGGAGTGGCTGAGGACTCTGGGCTTGCCTAGTTCGGAGAAAAGGAGTCTGAGGGGTGACATCATTGCTCTCTCCAGCTTCCTAAGGAGGGAAGTGGAGAGGAAGGTGCTGATTCCTTCTACCTGGTACTCAGTGATAGGACACATGAGAATGGTTCAAAGCTTCACCGGGGAGGTTCAGACTGGACATTAGGAAGCATTTCTTTACCAAGAGGGTGGCCAAACACTGGAAGAGGCTTTCTAGAGAGATGGTCGATGTCCCAAATCTGTTGGTGTTTAAGAGGCATTTGGACAATGCCCTTAATAACATGCTTTAACTTTTGGTCAGCCCTGAATTGGTCAGGCAGTTGGTCTAGATGATTGTTGTAGGTCTCTTCCAACTGAAATAGTCCTATTTATTCTGTTTTTCTCCTCTGAGATAAGCTTGTAATGATGGTAGGCACTCTGCATTTTTGGACTCGGTTGACTTTTTATTTTGTTTAAGGGATTATATTTCACATTTTAATAACTTCCTTTTTCATAGTGCCAAAGGATCCTAACCCTCAGTGGAGGCGAGTGGCATGGAGTCATGATTGTACATTACTTGCTTATGCTGAAAGCACTGGAACAGTGAGAGTGTTTGACCTAATGGGTAGTGAGCTTCTGGTCATCTCACCGGTAAGTGCTCTCTTAGATTAAATATGAATCTAGTAAAACTTTTTGTAAGAATAAGAGGGAACTCCCAGTCTTTGGCCTTTTTTAAATCATGGCTTACTTTGATATAAAGGCTTACAGTATGAATACCATGCACAAATGTACCATGAATTGTTTATCATAGATGGATGTGTTATAGTGAAGTGATGTGTAGCACTTGCAAAGCATATCCTTTATGTTGTTGTATCTAGTCAGAATCTTCATCTTTCTTTTTGTTTTCTAAGAATTGTAGATCTGCAGGTACATGAGATTGTAAAAATAAAGAATCATCTACTTAGTGTGAGTGTGTGTGCAAATAATTGCCATTTGCAGTAGTAGATTACAAATCTGTGGTTTATAAGCAGAGTCACTTATAAATCAAGAAATACTTCTGATAGAGCAATACGAGGATTTTTTTGGGGGGGTGGGGGGGTGCTATGAGAATAGATAATTGCTGTTGGCTTGCCCTGCACAATATATTTTATGTTTTGCATATTCAGATGTTCTATTAAACTAATTTGGGGAATTGTGTTTCCTTAGCAGACTTTAAAGTAATAAGATTTCTTTAAAATCAAGATAAAAGGAAACGTATATTTGTTCTTTCAGTAACCGAGACACTTTCTCTCTTTTTTTTTTTTTTTTTTTTTTTTTAAAATCCCTTTTCTCTCTCAATGCCCATCTGCGTTTTTGGGTAAAGACAGCAAGTTTTCCAGGAGATCTGAGTTATGCTATTGCTGGATTGATCTTTCTAGAATACAAAGCAAGTGCCCAGTGGTCAGCCGAACTGCTTGTTGTTAATTATCGTGGAGAACTGAGAAGTTATCTTGTCAGGTAAGCATAAATTTTGACTTGTTTTGAGAAGGCACTGTGAATTTCAAAAGAATTCTTTCCACTTATTATAGAAAATATATCTGAAATAATATATGTACTTTTCCCCCCCTCCATACTTAGTGTTGGAACAAATCAAAGCTTTCAAGAAAGTCATAGTTTCAACTTTAACAGCCATTATGCCCATGGAATAACTACTGTCATTTATCATCCTGGTCACAGGTAAGTGATTCATTTGCTGCCTGCCAATGATACAGAAATGAAGAACGAAAGTGGCAAAATAAACATTGACGTGTGTTGCATAAGGAAGGGGAGAAAAAAATACCTATTTTAATACTGGTCTTTAGTGAATCACTAATAAGAAATAATGTATCATTGTACCTATGAAAGAAGCCCTGAGTGGTGATCTCGCTTTACTAATGCGATAATGAAAATCAAGTTGTGTCCTTTTACTGTTTGAGTATCTTGCATAAGCAGCACTTCTGAGAATGTCAGGAATAGTTTCAAAAGACATCTCTGATTTTGATGGGGGTAAGGGCTGATGTATAGTTTGTTTGGGTTTTTTTTTCTGTCTGGATTTGATTGCTGGACTCATTGGCCAGCCCATTTTCCCTAGAGTTCTGACAGCCAGGCTTTGGTATTTGAAGTTGTCTTGTGATGAGTTTTCTCTATTAGTAATGTGCTGGTTATAGATACCAGACTTGGAAGATGAACTAATTGACTACCTGCTCTTGAACCAGATGTAGTTCGAATAAGTCCTGGTTAGCCAATTACTTATGTTAAAAGATGTGTCTGCCTTTTTAATATATACTTGTTATATAGCAAGAAAAACTTAGTGACTTACTTTTCTATTTTCCTTCAGTTGTAGGAACTAAACTTCCTTCTAGGTATTTTTCTTCTTTCAGATCTACTAGGACTGGATTGTCAATGCAAGATGTGATATCACTGTATTGTTTTAAATGGAAATTAGGCCTTGCTATAGAATACCAGAAGAAACTCGCTGTTTAAAAACTTGTTCTCATTCTTCACTGTTAAGTGAGCTGTCCTATCTGTCTTAGGAAAAAAAATGGTCATTAATAAAAAGTAATGTTCTTCTAGCTTATTACTTTGACAGATTAATTTTGAGTATTTTTTTCCCCTATCTACTTCATATCTAGTAATTCCACATAATTAGTACTCAGTGTACTAAATCTAGAGTTTTGAGGTAGTAGGTGTGTGTTTTGAAGCTTTGGTAGTACTCTCTGACCAGACAACAGAAACTACTCTTCTTTCCTTTGGTCAGACCAGGGTTAATGGTTCTTGACATTTGTTTCCAAAGTTATCTTTTCTTCTCCTAATATTAGGAAGCAGATTGAGTGTTGCAAAGAATATTGGTTAATATTTAAAGTATGGTCAAATAATTATTCTGACAATTATAATAGATGGATGCGCTTGCTTTTCATTTTTGGTTCATTGCTGAGCAAATGATGTCAGAACTGTTAAACTCTTATAATGGATGAACCCATTAACAAGAAAATATGTAGCAAATCAGTTGGTGTAGTATGGGCTTTGCTTTGTGTATACTAATGGCAACTTATTGTCATAGAAGTTTAAAAGAGGAGGGGTGGGGAGAAAAGGCAAAAATGTCAAGTTCTGTTTTCCTTCTTTCCTCCCACCTCCAATTCACCTCCTTTGATTTTCCTACTGTTCCCATAAGATCATAGGTTAGCATTTTTGAAACCTGATATTAGTGTGACATAAAAGAGCATGAGACAATGCTGGTTTTGTGCTTAGAACAGTTTATTCAGAATGTTAGTAATTAAAGTTTGTTGGTTTTTTTTATATGGAAGCCTCGGGCTGGCATCTTTTTTTCTGTTGTCTCTATTACATATTTTCGAGGGAGAGAAACACCCTATATCTGGTTTTATCTGCTGCGAAGTAATAAGTTTGTGTAACGTGTGTGGCATGCACATTCAGGAATTACTTGTTCTTACCACGAAATATTATGACTCATTCCATGAAAATAAAAATAGTCAGGTGGAGTCCCGTGTGATTGTAGAATCTCCTGCTCTGTGCAGTCAGTTGACTTTGCTTAGTAAAGTTGAAAAATGGATACTTGAGAGAATGCACAATTGGATGGAAAGCAGAAAGAACCATTGTTTTGCCCTTCGTGTAGGCAAGTCTCCTCTGTTTTGAATTTACTCTATGGTAGAAAGCTACTAAATTTGACGTTAGAGAACTCTAAACTCTTGAGCAGCGTTTCTTGCTGAAATTGTCTTGTTATCCAATAAAACCCAGAAGGAGTTGAAGGGAGGCAGATTTTTTTTAAATTGGACATTAAAGAAAATTGTAGGTACATATGAACACTTCAGAGTTTTTATTTTCAATAATGTGAACTTTGATCACGTAACATAAGTTCACCTTTGTCGCTTTGAGCTTTCTTGCATTTCTTTTAGTTTCAGATGGTGAGGTTACACTGGTCTATCTCCTCTGCTTGAAAGCCTTGACTTATTGCACTCTCTATTGCTATGTATTTGCTCATTAGTTATGACAGTGCAGTTAAATAGTGCTTAAGAACTTAGTATGCTTTTTTTTTCCCAGCTAGATGTATGATAATTGCAAAGAGAATATTTCAGTAGGGAGTGTATCTGGATCTGTAGGGAGACTTGAAACAATAGCTTTGGGAAAAAAGTCTCATTGCTGTTGAAAAGCGTTATGTCTCTTAATTTAGATGCATAATGTTAGTGTTCTCATTTGATCTAGCCTTCAGCTGTGATGGAATTTATGATGCACTTTAGTTGACAAAACTTAAATATCCGCTTCAGTGTGAGCTCTCTCTAACCCTGCTTATTTTGAGTATCTTACTCTAGAGCATAATGTCTCACTTCAGTGTTATCTGCAATTGCTACAGAAAATGTTTGATATCAAAGCCTAAAATATGTGTCGGTTATAGGAAATGAAGGGTTTTAGATTCAGTAGGAATTTGCTTGTTACACCAAAATTGATGAGTGAAGAATTGTGTAGAAGTCTCAAGTTTTTCTTGGATACCTCAGTTGCACTTGCTGTTCTTGAGACCGGCATTATCTAGTTATCTTCAGCCCAACTTTGTAGAAACTTTTGAAATAGAGTACAGTTGAGGCCCTGCAAGGGCAGTCACTTTTTTGAGACTGAAGGAACCTCTGGAGATCATCTAATCCATTCCCCTTTACAGCAAGGTCAACTAGAGCAAGTTGCTTGGAGCCACATCCCTGCAGTCCACCTGTGTCCACCCTTAGGAGCATGATCTGAGTCAAGGCCTCTGATATTCTGAGGTGGATGCTCCAGATGGTGCTGGGGACTGAGCCTGGCAGTGTGTCACCACATTTGCTGATGTACAGAGAAAGTTTCTGGCCACGGTTTTCTGTAAACTGCTGCACAAAATGCTGCTTCTTTTGGCTGTGCTCTAGGCCTGGCACTCCCGTGGGTCTTTTTGCAGGACTTGTTGAAAGGGTTCCTGACCCTTGTTAATCAGGATTCAGCTGGACCAAAAGCTCAAAGCACCCTTTGATCAGGAACAGCTGGCAGACCTTGTTAAAAACATCTAGACTTGCTAGCTAGCTCTTCCTCGTAATGGCAGGCATCATGAAGTTCCTCAAAGACTTCACAGGATGATCACAGAAGTATGTAGAAGATTAAGAGGATCTAGAAATGGAGCACAGAAACTGCTGCACAAACTGCTGCATGCTAGCTGTGCTCTGAATAGAAAGCATATTGAAGAGTAAAAATTATTGAAGGTTTTAACATTTTAAGTATTAAAGGATGTTGCTTTGATCTTGATGTCCATAACAGCGTGATAGACAAAACTTTCCCTTCTAGGTAGTTACTATAGTGTCCTATATTAACTTAATGTTGCTTTGTGACCCATCCAGAGTTGCATAAAACCACAGCTTATAATGGTGTGATTTAAGAACCCAAGTATTTGGCCAGGAGAAGTAGTTGTTGGCATGGTGTTGTCTTTTTCAGACTGAGACTAACTTAAAAAATAGTAAACGGGGAAAAAACCCTCTCCTGTTGCTGTTCCCAGTCTACCTGTCAACTTGTTATTTCGGACTCATCTCCTGTCTAGTCCTGAAAAAATAATTGGTAAACAAGTCCAGATCTTTGCTAAGGCTCTCAGGAGGACTTTTCATTTTCTTTTGATGCCAGTTGTGTTATTCATCTTAATAGTTTCAGTCCCTGCTGTTGCATTTTGCTCTCTGAAAAGCTTTTTAAAATTTTAAGTACGTGCTGCCATGATGAATTTCTCTTGCAGTCCTGGGAGATGGCTTTTTGTCTTGAGGTTGTGTATTTTGTGTGTGTCTAAACTGATATGACATCGTCATTCCAGCTGTCATCGAGTTTCATTTATCCTAAAAGATGTTTCAGAATTATAAATATGTTGCACTGTATGTGACAGTTTTTCCAAAATTCCTTTGAAAAGATTTATCTTGATGGAGTTTTTGAGAGCTGGTTCAGGCAGTTTTGGAGCTCCTGCTGTCACCGTTATTGACAATTCTTCTCTTGGTCTTTGTGCTACTATTTGTCTCTTAGTCACCTCTGGCACATTGCGGTCAATTGTAATTGAGTTTTAGTCACTGCTGCTGTTGAAATTTTTAATTCAGTGGCATGTTGCAATGGAAGTTGGAGCTTATAGAAGAAACTAGGTGCCTATAGATAAATTAATCTTCCAGAAAATTGTGCCCGCTGTCTTTTAGTTATTAGGAATTCACAGCTGTGTTGTAGAGATTTCATGAAGTTCTTGTTTACTGATTTTTGATTTTATTTTTTGCAAAGCTTTCCTTGTGAAAGGCTGTGAAAGAGACACCTGAAACTTGCTTTCTATGCTAAAAAAAAAGTTAGGAAATTGATCACTTTATATGTAACCATCTATGTAACATTGATCTTGCCAACATCTTTCAGATGTGATTTCATGGTACTGGATTGTGTGCTCAGATGTTTGAGTACCCAACCATGTTTATTCTTGGGCAGCTAAAATCGACATAAACTGTATTGTGTATAACAACAGGGCAGATCAAGTATTTTGCCCTAAAACCTAGAAAGGTTGCTGGAAAGGAATTTCATGTGGCATTCTGTGTCTCGGCTGAAAGTTTTTTGGGGTTTCTTTGAGTGTTCTTGTTTGGTTGTTTGTTTTGTTTTGGTAGAGGTATGTGCTGCAAGATATTTGTAAACGTAGTACTTCCTTGTTGTTTACTGAAGTTTCTCAGAATAATTCTATAGCATGTCTAAAAGATGGCTTTTGTATGAGTTGGGAGCAGTTCTTAGATTCTTGGATCAGTGGCAGTGTGTCAGGCTTCTCCAACAGAACCATTGTAGGCAGAGGGAAGTTGCAGAAGGGAAATGTCAGGGAGAAGGAAAATAAAAAATATACAGAAAGGAAACAAATGGATTATTAACTGTATGACATTTAATCTGTGAAATTTTGCCTTCCCAAGTATGCTTTTCCCCCAATAATCAGCAGAAAATTAGATACTAAAATATTTTGTGGAGTTCTGAGAACTGTGTTTATTGGTAGCTGTATCTCATGTGTTACTCCTTTTCATGTTCTTGAAAGTTTATTTTATTTAAGTCTTCCTCTGTTAAAATAACTTTCTTCATGAAAGAATAACAAACTGTTCAAGTAGTTTCTAGCATTTGCTGTGTTTTTCATGAATGCTCAATCAGAAATTTTACATATTCTAAAGGTAAACAGCACCTCCTTAATGGAGGAGTCATTACTCTTAGCTGTGCTATGCTTTACTTTCTGATCACATGAACAATGAAAAATTACCCATTTTCCTGTTAATTGTGATGATAGACTGAGAGTCACCTTTTGCTGGTTTTGTGGAAAACGGTGAAAGTGATTTCTGTTTTGTTGCCTTAAGCAACTCTATACAACAAAATAACTAAAACTCTTAAGAACCTTAGCAGACTGTAAGCATCTGTGGTAGAAGTCATCTTGCTGTACGTTTGTGAATAGCACAAGACCTGGGAATGTTAAATAAGTTTTACTGACCTTAGAGTAAAAGAGAATTAAATGTGGAAGGAAAATCCTCCCCCATCCCGGCCCCCCTTTTTTTTTTTCTTTTCTTTTCTTTCAGTTGACACTTGCAGGAAATGTTTAGAAATGTTTAGAAATACATTCAAATCATAGCTGAGCCCTCAGATAGCTGAGGGCTATCTGAGCATCAGCCGCTAGGTGGCAGAACATTTCAAGAGTAATGCAGACTTTGAAAATTGATAAAAGAGTGTTCTCTGGCTTTTCCAATCTTTGCCTTTTTTGCAGATACTTTACTTTCTGATGGGTTGTTCACTAAAATAATGCTTCCAAACAATTTTAGGTGTCTGTTTTCAAAGTTTTCATCAAAGTAATCATCAGTTAAACCTGCTTGTTTATAAGGTGAAAGGGCTTCAAGGGAAGCCCTTGATACATTTTAATGGTAATCAGGAATAATTACAAGAGTTCCCTCAAATTTTAAAAATATCATCTACTCTGTGTAACAAAATTATTGCATGCACATTTATAGTTGGTAGAGTGGCTTTAGAAAACAAAATTGAAAAACCTTCATGCATTTGGTTCCTTGGTAAAAGAGAGGTAGCTTTTCTACCATTCTGCTTAAACAGAATGACCCAAACTTTTCATAAGCTTAAGCTGTAAATGTTGTCATTCTTTAAGGGTAGGGGATAAACTCAAATTGTAGACAGACATATTTTATTTTAAATACTGAGATTTTTTTTTTCCTTATTTGGAAAGCTACAGGTGAGAATGGATAGGGATAAATGCAAAAAGTAACAGGTGTTACTCAAGTAATTTTTAACTTTTTTTGTCTGTGAACACCCTGAAGTTTAAAGCTTATTTGGTATCTTAATATTCTTTTTGTTGCTTCAAGTTGTGACTTAAAGAGAATTTTAAAAACATTTATGTGGCAGTACGTGAAATCATAATATGCCTTTATATATTTTTACAGACTTCTGCTTGTTGGAGGCTGTGAAACAGATGAAGATGGAGTATCTAAAGCAGCTGGTTGTGGAATATCTGCTTGGAGAGTTCTGTCAGGCTCTCCCCATTACAAACAGGTTACTAGTTACGAAGATGACATTAGAACAGTAAGTGTGTTTCCTCATTTTATTGCATGAATATTGTCACTGGCAGAATGATCTAATTAGAAGTTCAATATAAATCTCTTTCTGAATGAAGAAATTAGTGCAGTGTTTTGCTAGTTTGTAAGCTACGTTGTGAAGAACTAATAATCTCTTCCGCAGCATCTATGTGCTTTATATGTAGTATGTTTTTTGAATTTTTAACTTCTTGTTTATCACTTGTGGTTTAAAATAAAATAAGTAAACAAAACAACAAGAAACAACAACAAAAAATGTAGGATGGAAATTATACAAACTCCTTAGGAAACATAGAACAGCACACAACTATCTTTGATGGAAAAATTCCGGTTGTTTTTGTCTTTTTATTACTTCACAGCAAAAAGCAGTACACCTGAAATAAATGTTTTGGTTTAAGTCTGTTGATTTCTTTTACTTTTAGTAGTAGTAAATGTTTCATTTGGTAACAGCTGCTATGTGGATATACTGAAATAAATGTACAGTATACTAGGATAAATTACAGTATTTACACTTTTATAGGCATTGCTAATAAAAGTGAGCTGTTAATTTCATTGCAAATGGGTAGTGCTTTTCGGTAGCATGATACATACCTGATGAAATGGGCAAAGTTACACAAACTGCATTTTATTATCCTTCCATTATTTTAAAATAGGCAGTCTTATGGAATTTTAAAGAATCCTGCAGAATTGTTTTAGTACTTCAGATATGACTTAGTTTTTGGTGAGTAAAACAATATATGAGATTGTCTTTCATTGTATGATATGTTTCTGTTCTTACAGGCACAGAGAAGAGGATTATTAAGGATTATGAATTTAAGGTTCTACAGCAGGCGGGGAACAGAACAGGTATTAAGGTCTAGGTCTACCTCAGAAAAGTATTTTGCTAACATAATTGTCCATTAATGACTGCCTGAGAGACTGATTGAAAGTAGTTTTTAATTTATGCAACTTAAGAATTAACATTTGTATAGGACTTATACAAAATAATAAGCTTTTAGCATTAAATGGAGTAGATTGCAATTTATTTGGCTTGTTTAAAAATCCAATTAGTTCTTCTGCAGAAGCTTAAACCCTGGGTTTTCAGCATACTGACAGGAACAAGTTCAGAGATGCAGAGTTCAATATTAAATGTAAACTCTTATTCAAAAAGGAAGGTGTAAAAAGCCACCTAGTTATTTATTAATGAATGTAATGATCATAGCATGTTAGATGCATTATATATGCTACAATAAAGGGGTAGATTGTGATGATGTTTCTCAACTATATCCTAAAAGAGAAGTAAGAGGAACTCCAAAGCCCAGCCTTCTGCAATACCCCTACTCCCACTAGGAAAGAAACTAAAACCCCCTCACCTTACAGCCCAATGTTTTCATACACTGTGGGGAAGAGAAAAAAAAGAGTGGATTGAAGCTAGTCATTCATGGCTTAAATAATGTGGACATAAAGACTTAATTTTTACAGTTTATTATGAAATACTAAGGAAACATTTTGCTAAGTAGCTTCAAAGGTTTATTATGGGTCAAAGTTCTATTACCAGGACACATACAAAACTAGTGAAGCTGCTGATCAGAATCAGCTTGTTGTTAACACACCCTGGGTATGGGTCTTCTGTTCTCTCCCCTGAGTGTCATGCTGGGGTGTAGGTGTGTGCTTTCTGTATTTCTAAGGCTTTGCAACGTTCCACGTGCCTTAGTACCCATGCAGTATTGCACCACCTTCTCCTATCTCTTGTCTACTAGTTATGTGTAACCTTTGTTTGATTCCCTTTTTTATCCCCCGTTCCATCCTTGTAAAAAAAAATGTTTTCCCTTCTTTTGCTTTACAAGGAAAGAACAGTAAAAAGTTTTTCTACTACCCTCACTGTGTCCTCCTGAGAGGAAAAATGGCTGATCTGAAGCTATATGGACTTTGGAAATTACCTTAATAGATTTTTTGGGGGGGATGTTTAGGTGACTGGCTAAAGAAGAAACTGCATGCTTGATTGGAAGGGGAAAAAAATGTCTTTCTGAATCTCTCTCAAGGGTGGAATGGGGAGAGATTTAATTTCCTTCACTGAAAATATAAAAACGAAGCTGAAATAAACTTTCTTACTGGAAGGCTAGTGTTGAGTGTAACTGTACTAAACTACAACTACTTTGCACTTGCCAGTACTAAATCTACGAAGAAAAGCAGAGATTGTTATTCATCCTTTAATGTTTTCGTTCAGTATCAGAGATTATGGTATAAATATGTGAGGTATAGTTCACATTCTTAGTGGGAAAACTGGCAACAGTGTTAAGATATGACAGGCACAGCAGCTAGAGGTCTTGTATATTACAACTAGCTATAGTGGGATTTGATTCTTACTGTTGCTAACCTAAACGATACTTATAAAATGTCAAGTGCCAACCTGCTGAGGTTTTCAGTATCTTTTTCTGCGGTTCCCTTAAGTTGACAAGCTGTTTACTGGGGCAGCATTGCCTGCTTTGCCAAAGGACTGCTTAGTGTCTGTAGATAACAATGCTCAGGTGGTACATTTGGATGTGTTAATGGCCAGCCAACATCTAAATTTAAAAGCAAGAGAATTATGGCTGACTACTGAGTAAATGTTTTAACTCTTTTTAAGATCTGTGATGTATACCACTGATCATCTACCTTAATGGGTTATTCTGATAACTTGGACAGTTCTGGCATTACTGTAGGATGAATCTTTATTAGGAAGTTTTTGTTAAACTTTGCTGACATGATGTTTGGCAGGATGGAGTTTTCAAGATGAATCTTTCTCCTGATGGAGCTCTTCTGGCAGCTATTCATTTCTCAGGAAAACTGACAATCTGGTCTATTCCATCTCTCAGACAACAAGGAGAATGGGACCAAACTGATCAGGTAAGAAGGATATAGATGTTTAGAAACCTGCAGTATATATCTTATTCCTCTGGAGATGTGTTTTCCTAGGAAATGAGAGTAGTTCAGATAACTGTGCTTTAGCTACATACTATCTTTCCAGTCAACTCCATATTTTTTAAGAGCCCTGTGTTGACTTTTACAATAATTTTTCTGTGTTTTAACCATAAGCCTTCAACTTTAAAAGTTAAGAAAAAGAACCAATTGCATTGCAGCGAATTTTTCATGAGACTTTTTGGTGCTAAGTGGGTAAGACTGGTAGAGATAGACTGAAATGCTGTTTTAAAATATAAGTGGAGGCCAGCATGGGTAACTTTGTTTGAATGGTTGCTGCTGGATGTCTAATTCTTTTCTGTAGTCTCCTTTTGCAGGGTAAATCTTTGCACAGTGTATTGACCCATTTAGAAATTCCAAAGAAAAAATATTGACTCCAGATTTCCCACTTTCTAGATTTGATGACTTTTTAAATTCTTCAGGTTTTATACATTCATGTGAAACACAGACAACATTTTCCCACACTAGACTGAATTTATCTGCAGTCTAAGCATTGCACAATTGGTACTATAAGGTCCACAACAAAACATTTCCTTGACATTACATATAGGCACAGGTTTTTATAATGAGGAAGAGTAGAAAATGAAGGAAGATGTCTTTCTTTGGGTCTCATGATGACTATGAGCTTAAATTAAGGTTTTCAAGAAAAATTATAAAACAGATAGGCCAAAAACTTTGACTATAGGAAAGAGTTAAGTCATAGAATCATAGAATTGTCTAGGTTGGAAGGAACCTTTAAGATCATCTAGTCCAACCATCAACCTAACTCTGAGAAAAACTGTCACTAAACCATGTCTCTAAGCACTGTTTCTACCATCTTTTAAATGCCTTCAGGGATGGTGCCTCAAGCACTTCCCTGGGCAGAAATACTTGTAGAGATAATGGTATATTGCCATCCTGACCACCACTTGTGGACTGTTATCTTTTTGATCTGACGGCAAGACCCAAGACTACTTGACTTGGAAATGTGGCTGTGGTGGTGTGTAGCTTATGTTTGGGTCCTTGTAGGTAAGCAGTGAGGTCTGGTTAGGCTGTATTGGCTGTGAAACTGTCATCTGGTGGGGATGGAGTTCATTTTCTTCACAGCAGCCTGTATAGTGCTAGGTACTGGATTTGTGGCCAAAACAGTCTTGGCAACTCACCAGTGTTTTAGCTATTGCTCAGTAGTGCTTATGTGGCTTCAGGATCTTCTCTATTTCTCACTGTTGTCCCCCAATGAGTAGTTTGGGGGTGTGCAACAGCCGGGAAAGCTGACCCCAACTGACATAAGGGATATTCCATGCCACTTAACGTCATGATCAGCAATAAAAACAGAGCAGGATGAGGTTTTGGGTAGGTAGCCATAGCTTGGAGGCTGGGTGCGCATCAGTCTGCTTGTGGGAGATGTGACACAAAGGTAATCATTCATCTTATTTTTTTTCTCCTGGCTTTCCTTTGCTAAATAAACTGTCTTGACCCATGACTGTTCTTGCTTTTGCTCCCCCTACGCTGTCCCACTGGGGAGGGGAGTGAGAGAGCAGCTGTGTGGTGCTTAGCTGTTGGGTGGCGACAACCCACCACAGAAATGTAGTTCCAAGCTTAGTTAGGAAAGTACTTTAAAAGCAAAAATTCTACTTGAGTGACAAAAGTGTTGTGTACGTGTGTATGTATGCATACCTATATATCTGTTTTTAACATAGACTTCACATTTCTGTGAGAATACAGATTTTGCTCCAGGGTATTCACAGTGAATTTTTGTATTTCCTCTTTGTTTTTAACACTAATGAATGTGTATTCTGAAGCAGTTTTCAGGACTTTATCATTTAATGAGGATGATGTAAAGGAATATTCAGTATTTGACTGTTTTCAGAAAGATTTTTATAGGTGAAACTAGTATCTAAGCATAATGGGTGTTTTCACAATGTGTACAATTCCCACTTAATTGTCACCCAAACATATTTGTTAAATTATCTTAAAGTGGCCTCATGTTTACTTTTAATTAGTAGACTCTTTTCTGTCTACTAAAATATTAAGTCTAAAAATCACCTTCTGCTTGACCCAAAACTGTTTTGGTTGTCTGAGCTGTATAGTCTACTTGTACTTCCATTGCATTGCCGTTCAGGGCAGAATTACTGTCATCTATATTTGTGTAGTTCTCACATATTCTGATATTACTAAATAAAGTTTAAAAAAACAACACAGCAACAGCTTACTAATTCTCAGTGTTGTAGTGCATCATTAAATAACGCTGCTTCTCTGGCTGCACTAGTCTTAAAAGGGCTTTATAATTATGAAAATAACCTGAGTAAATATTTAATAGCACTGTACTAGGCTGGTACTCAGGACCACTACACAGACCAAACAGGAGGACTATTTTGGAGATTCTTCTTTTTATATGCATGCTGTTCTATGTATAAATATGAAAAGCAAAGACTTGGTGGGCTTCTGATTGCTGGAGAGCCTTTATTTCAGAAATATTTAGGGTATGATTATTCTTTAGTGCTGACTAGAACAGGTCTGATGGTACTCTGATTTTATAATGCAGTATTTTAGGAATACAGAAGTCTATATTTCTATGATTTTTTTTTTTTTCCTTCTTAACTGTCTGGAGAAAAGTATGATGTCACTACATCGGCTGTATGCTTGACGTTCAGGAAAAATTTGAATTTATGGGGAGTATTTTCATTGAAAAATAAGTGGGTCAGCAACGGAGTAAATAAACAGATTGTCTGTGTTACAAAGATTTACTTGCATATAACCCTTTTTTTTACCTTGCACTTTTTTTTTTAGCCGGGTTATGATGAGATCAATCCAGACTGGAGACTCTCTAGTGAAAAAAGAAAGAAAATAAAAGGTATATGGTACAGTTCCATCATTATTTCATACTATCGTGTAATTAAAAATACTTACAGAAAACATGCAAAGACCTGAAATGGCTTAATTAAATCTCAATTAGAATAGTTGCCAAAATTACATGTATGATTTGAATTTGTAACATGGCATAGCTAAATGAGTGTCACAATAAGTTTTTTTTCTTTTTTTTTAAATCATCTCTTAGGAATTCTTTTGTAGCCATAACCATAAGTAAGACAATATTTCAATTAGTACAGGACTTCATTTATTATTAATCCTGTGATTATGACTCTGTAGGATGCTGAATGTTCAGCAAACATCTCAGCTTGTGCCAGAAGCTGCTACATCATAATACTGTAGGTAACACATTATTAGAGTCCACAGTCTAAAAACTTAACTTACCTCTACCTTTTCTTTCTATGAATGTCTAATAAATCTTGAAAGCTAATGTAATTTAAAGATAATTGGTTCAAACTTCTAAAACAAAAGGGCTTTGTTTCCTCCAACTGGATTTGCCTCATGTCAGTCTCTATTCTTTTCCCAAAATTCAGGTCACGATGTGGAGCCATTTATCACCTTTATTGCATGGCTCTTCCAAGAGTGCAGAGATCAATAGCTATTCAAGGATCCATTCACGACTGCTTGTATACATCTCTATTATTAAAAGATCCCTGTTTCTTTGTACTAGTTTTCTTGGTGATTCTGTCTTTAAGTCCTCTGACCTTCATGGGTAGGCTGCTGACTAAGCACTGGAGTGGCAGAAAAGTGATAAACTGATCAGTTTCTCAGTGCAGTTTGGGGAAAGATCATTGTCATCAGCGAGGTGGGAAGTGACACTGTGGTGAACAAATGCAGCTAACTCCCTGGTGAACATTTTGTCCCAAGATCCAGTTACCATAATCAAGATAGTCTTAGAAATGACACAGCTTCCATCCTTGGTTGTGGCAACTTTTTGTTTTGTTGGTTTAATCTTCTTAACAACCTCGTCGTGTAGGCTGTTTCACAAGCCTTGTTCATAGTTGTCATTTGTCCTCAAAAGCAGCGTACCTTTTCCTGATTTCCATGATTATTATGTTTGTTGCCAGTGACACTTGGTCAAGGATGGCCTGGGAAGTACTGAAGCAGATCTTTATCAGATATCTAAAAGTTGTCATACTTTGTGCAAGTAAATCAGTTTATGGTGAATTCTTTTTCCAAATAATGTTAAAAAAAATTTTTAAAAAAATTGATCTTTTTTCTCCTGAACAGCTATATTTAACGCAGAACTGCTTTAGTAAAATATAATTAATCTAAAAAACAAACTTAGTGACCCAAAGATGCATATAAAATAATAAACGTTTGTTAAATTAGGCCATCAGATAAAATCTTGTAGTAATTGAAGTCACTTCTGTTCTTTTCTGGTGTTTAAAGCTATCTTTCCTGTAGTGCATTCTTATTTATTTGTTTATTTTAGATAAAGAATCCTATTACCCATTGATAGATGTAAATTGGTGGGCAGATAATTCTGTCATCCTGGCTCGCTGCTCTGGTTCATTGACTGTGTCATCTGTCAAGACGTTAAGAAACTTGCTGGGAAAGTCGTGTGAGTGGTTTGAGAGTTCTCCTCAGGTCACTTCAGCTCATGATGGAGGATTTCTAAGTCTGGAGGTGAGGAATGTGCACAAGCCGATACCTTTTGGGATGCAGTAGAAACAGTTTGCTTTTGTATACGTAATCCTATGGGTGTCGTGTGTGTGGTGTGGTTACAAAAAAAAATAATTGTCACTATAAAAAAAGTGATTCTGTTTCCACGTTCAGGGAAATTATGAACTTTCTGCAACTTAACTATCTTTAAAAAAAAATTGTCAAATAACTTCTACAGAGTAGAAGCAAAACTAGAAGGCTGAGTCTGAATGAGAGGAATCTTGCTGCAGGAAATGGCTGGTGTCATCAGTTTTCACTGCTTTGTATGTTAGTGGATTTGAAGAATATTGCAATGGTCACTCTCCCATTTTGAACGAGATGCCTCTTACAGAGGGGGTACACTTAAAAGAAATGAGGAACACATTTAAATTAAAGCCATGTAAGAGATATTTTTTTTTGTTCTTCTTCAGTAGGATTCTGGGAAGGAGTAGAACAATGAAGCTAACCAGGAATTTTCTTTGAAAATAAGAAAATTACTCTTTCCTAAGGCTTACACTGAAATAGGTCTTAAACATCTTAAACAAAGGTTTAAAATAATATTTATCAGGCTATCTTAATATATACCAAAGCTTGTATGTATGTTTTGGGAAAGGTTTATTATTCTGGAAATAAGATACAGCGAGTGACTGTCATATTGCAGCCTAAGGATGTAGATTACATTTGCATTGAACAGAAAACCTTGCTTTGAATAGTGATGAATTCAAAACACTGCTGTATGTGGCAGTAAGCTATATCACAGCATATGAAGATGTCTCCACAGTTCTGTCCTGTTTGGGGTAGTATAGGACGTTTGGTGTAATAGTGGGTTACTATTATGAAGCTCTCACTCTTGCGTCAGTGGTGGGGGTTTGAGCCTCAGATCGAGGAGACAGACCCAGTCAGGGTTTGTGGAGCATGTTAAGCAAGCTGAGAATGAAGGGCTTAAAGGAGAAAGGGAGGAAGGAATGTTGATTCTGAAATTTGAAGTACTGGAAGTGGAGGTGTGCGCAATTCTCACCAAACTAGTTGAGGTGTACTAGGTGGATGCTTCACATTCTTATTTTCTGTGCAGTGTGAAATAAAACTCGTTCCAAAAAGATTACGCTTGGAGAGCAGGCCTGGTGATGAGGATGAGGGAGAAGATGACTCTGACTCAGATGATGAAACTTCTGCTAAGGACAGATACTTCAGCTACCTGAAGCAAGGCCTGTACTTTGTGACAGAAATGGAACGATTTGCTCCTCCTCGGAAACGTCCACGTACTATTACAAAGAATTTCCGCCTTGTCAGTTTGAGATCTACGACTCCGGAGGAATTGTACCAGAGAAAAGTAAGTATAGAAGGAAAGGTCGTATCTCTCATAATCAAGTTCACTGAGAAAGAAATATGTGCCTAATCCTTCTGTTAATACAGCAAGAATTAAAAGAAAAATAAGTTCTAAGGGTCTCTTAGTGTACTGTGTTACCTAATCAAAGGGATCATTGTTTAAAACTAGTGTTGTTATAATTCAAGTGAGGTGAAGTTTGCAGGTCACTGAGGAGACACTGTATGTCATTATCTTGGCCAGACTTGGAAGTATTCTCATGTGAGTGTTTACAAATAACAAAAGACCTGGCAAATACACTGAATGAAGTCAGTTGAGCTTGTTATTGGGCAAGGAATAGGTTAACGCGTATTCTGGTGTGAAAGTAGTTCGCTTGCATGTTTTTTAAGGCATACATACAAATTAATCCTGTGACTCTTACCAAACGGATACGTCTTCGTATTTAAGACTGCTCTGGGCAGTACTTTATCTAGGCCTGTTGGAGTTCCCAAGGAGTGCTAATTTCATACTGGTTACCTAAATAACTTCTTCCTCCTTCTTGAGGAAAAATCTCTGATTCTCTAGATGTATCCATCAGATCTGAGTCTTATTTATCTGTGTCTTGAACCTTTATCTTTTGTACCTGCTTAAGCATACCACAGTAATTATCTCTCTACCTGTTTCAACACAGAATTAATAATTGATTGTTTAATATGGAAATAAGATTACTTTCATTTTTATGTGTTTGCTTTTTAGATTGATAATGAAGAATATGGGGAAGCTTTATCTTTGGCTCAAGCATATGGCCTTGATTCTGATCTTGTGTATCAAAGACAGTGGAGGAAGTCGGCTGTTAACGTCGCTTCAATTCAAGACTACTTGGTGTGTTTGTTTTGTGTGACTTTTAGACTTTCTTATCAGAATGGCTGTGTTATCTTTACAGAAATTGAATTCTCAGTTTTGTTCTAATTTATATGACGTAAATTTGTGGGAATTTGGAGAGCTGTCCTGCAAATTCCATTACATGTCATGTGGAAGAGAGGGTTCCCGTTAATTCAGCTGGAGGCCTGATCCAGAGACCTTGGAAGTTAATAGCAATTCTTCCTTTCAAGTATCTTCTAATATCTGTTAATAGCAGCGTGCTTTCTGTAGTTTAATCTCACCCCCACATGCAGCAGTAGATTGTTACCTGGCAAATAATAAGTGGTAATTGGAAACATAAAGCATTTAAATAACTTCCAAGTATTTTAGCAAATTAAATGAGAAGGTGAAGTTGTTATCATTAACTATATAGCAAAGTTTGAATAACAGAATTTACAGTGAACTCTGCAAACTGTAACTGGAGCTTTTCAGAAGAATCCAGCGTGGGTTTTTTTGGCTAATGATGTTGTAATGTAAAGTCTTCCAAGAGATCAGGAGAAATATCAACTAACTTATGTTTTTTCAAGTCAGATATTAATTGAATGTAAAAATAAGATTTTTACAAGTAGTCATTCTCCATGTGCTATGTAATATCAACTGAAGGTCAGATAAAGCCAATAGTATTGTGTGACCTTGGTGTGCCCTTTCTGTCAGAGAGTCCTATTGGCATGTGAAGAGGTTAATACTGAAAATTACTCTAGTGCTATTGTGGAATAAACTTGGTTTATAACAACAGCATTTTAGCCCAGAACCATCCCGTTTTATTTAATGTAAGGAGGAGTGATGCTAATTAAGGAATACAAATAATAACTTCTGTTTCATTTGTTATGAAAGTTCTGCCAAATCATGGTATTTCTGTGCCTTTTTCTGCCACATATACTGTGAGGGAAAGATGGTTTTTGCATTCTCACCTCTTTTGTTAGTTGACATTGTCAGTCATCAGGTTAACTCAACGTTTTATTAAGTGGAACAAACACATTAGAAGATCTTGATGTCTCTGGTTTTCTTGTCTTGGGTTGAAGCATATAACATTGTGTCTATATTTTGGTTCTTGGACAGAGCAAAATTAAGAAGCGTGCATGGGTTCTTCATGAGTGCTTGGAAAGAGTTCCAGAGAATGTGGATGCTGCTAAGAAGCTACTTCAGTATGGCTTGAAAGGCACAGATTTGGAGGCTCTTGTGGCCATAGGAAAAGGAGAAGATGGCGGAAGGTTTGGGAAGAGTATTTTTTATTTGCTTTCTTTTTAAAGAATGGTATTTGAAGTCTTTTCTAATAACTTGGTAATATTTTTTTTTTTACCAATCACTAATGAAAATGTTAAGGTGCTTTTGCAGCACATGAAGAAAAGTAATGCTCTTTATTTTCTTCATCATAAAGAATCTCTGATGTCATTATTTTTCTCTGGTTCAAGTAGGGAGGGAAACAAAGCAAACAACAGTGGGTCAGTGGGGAAATGGATGCAGACACAGTTCTCTTCAGTATTCAGTTGCTGGGGGCAGAAATGGAACAGTCATCTATTATCATTGTATGCTGTAGAGCTACTGCCAATCCCAATGCTACCTGTGGAATCTAGAAACTTTTATCAACCATCATAGCTGTGTGGTTGGTGGTTTGTTTTTTCAGCTTGTTTTAGGAAGAGAGTGGAAAGAAGAGATGATGCCTCTTGGGTTGTGATGAGTGCCTGCTGCTTTACAACAGCAAAAACACATATTTTTTTCTATAAAAGTTCGAATTTCTAGTCAAGACATGAAAGCTGTTTTACTATGTTTATTCAAAAAATGAAATGTCATATGTTTTTGGTTTTGTTTTTTTTTTTAACCACCATTGATTAAACCATTGGCTTTGTCTTTCAGATTTATCTTACCAGGGGAGGTGGACATTGAAATTCCCTATGAAGACTTTTTGTCACCAGATGAAGTGGATACTAGAAAGGAAAAAGAGGCCAAGAAGCGTCAAGAACTGCTATTATCAGTAAACTTCTCAAAGTAAATGAAATGTTAGGCCATGTTTTATTCAGAGTTATTAGTTCATTATAACTACATGGTTGCAAGAATGCAATTACTTTCATGGACATTATTCTAACAGGAAAGTGGTTTAAATTTTAATTGGCATTTTATTGTGTCAAAGTTCTTGGTTTACTTAATTTATTGATCTGTTTCAGTGCACAAAGTCATTTAAATGTGGGACTGTTGTCTGTATATACAAATGATGTACAGTACCAATTGCAAGCATTAAAATTCCTGTTTTGAACCCAGGCTGACACTGGAACAGAAAGAACTCTGCCGCAGCAGGCTGAAGCTCTTAACTTATCTTGATCGCCTTGAAACCTATGAGGTGAGGACACTTGGTAACTGGCTATGCTTCTTTTGATTTCTCATTCCATAGGTATTCCTGTAACTATTTTGTTACATCAATATATTTTTTTAAATATATTGTATTATTAATTTTTGTGGAAAACCAGCCTACTTTTCCACATATCTCATATTTATTCATCCTAAAATAAAGACATGTGGAGGCTTTTAGATGCTTTTGTAAATCCTGCGTTAAAAAATAATATTTTATAAGGGTTTTTTTTGTTGTTGTTGTATTGTTTTTATTGTTTTAAAGGAAATCCTTGGAGGGCCTCATGCAGCTGAACAGCACTATGATGGAGAATTCTTTAAGAAGTTCAGAAATCAGAATATTGTCCTTTCAGCAAGAACTTATGCTCGGGTATTAATATTTATTTTGCTAGAATGTAATTTTGGTTTGGTATTTCTGTTTGCATGTAAGTGTGGTTCCCCCCCCCTCCCCTTTTAACTTCATTGAATCTCAATGGAAATTTACAAGTCTGTATTTGTTTGATTGTAAATAAATAAATGAATTAACCTTGAGGTAATTATTGCTGAAGAAATTTTTAAATGTTTGTTGCATGACATAAACTTAGACTTCTTGCTCGTTTTCTCTCATAATCAGTCTTAACGCGACTTCTGCAACTTAATGTTTTTTTGCTCTTCAGGAAAGCAATGTCAGAGCCCTGGAAATTTTGTTCACTTTCCATGGATCAGCTTTACTTCCACATAGACAGGCAATTCTCTCTAATTTTCCAGAGACTACTTCACCACATGAATATGCGTTCTTGTTGCCTGAAGCTCGGTAAGGATGCATCAATGGATGTTAATTAAAAAAAAAAAAGGAGGTTTTAGGTTAATACTTAGTTTCCGTATGTGGCAATTTGCTGTTGGTTATTACCTGGAATCAAGAGAGCAGCTTTGTCTTTATGTACTTCAGTTTCTGCTTTAATCTGTGCTATTTGCAGAAGCTTTTTGGTCTCTTGGTTATTACCAGGAAAATAGGACTTTAAATGTTCTCGCCTCCATTACACATAAGAGGAGGCTTGGCCTTTTCTGACCCGAAACTGCCCAGGTTTTCACAAGTGTAAGTACAAGTCTGTAATTGGTTTGTAATAACAGCCAGTATTAGGAAATTAATAATACAAGTGTTTAGCTCCCTGGAAGCAATTATGTTTTTCTGGATTTGTTTTGAAATGTAATTTAACACTTAAGCAGTCAGTATCTTCACAATCATTAATCTTCTTGTTACTGATTCTTATGCAGCTTGCTAATTCAGAATTGTGAAAAGCTTTAAATCCAGACTTTCCTACTCTTTCATTTCAGCATCAAATATCAGTTTACTGTCAATTTCATAAAAATTTTTATAAGAGAGTTTTCCTTTAACATCATAATAATGTTCTGAGTGTTAATTAAAAGAATTTTTTGCTTCCAGAGTGTTTCAAACACTTCAATTACAAAATTAGTTTTGAAGCATATTGTTGAGTGGCCATAAAGAATTGGGGGGGTTTAATTGTTTAACAGTTCACAATAGGACTTTGAAGCCTTACTTCAGAGGCATAGTTTTTAGAATGTTGGAGAATATTTGGAGTAGAATAGTAGAGATTTTTTAATTCATCAAGTTATTCCCCTGACACTTTTCGTAGATTATAATACTTATCACTTTTTTCCTTTCTTGAACAGAAGTTAGTCTTTATTTCATGATATCTAATACTTTTTATTAGATTTATTAGCTTTTTATTGTGTTGGCAATATTAGGAACACATTTAGTGATGTTGTGAAAACACTTGTTTTTTTCTTTTTCTTTAATAGTTAGGACCATGCAGAGAAATTATTGCAGTGTTTATAAAATTGGTGCAATGTATTTTCAATTTTTCTCTTTTGATGGGTCTTCTTATATGTGGTTATGATATTTTGTTGGTGTTCATAAGCAAGGTTCCCCTTCTTTCTGAAGGATTGGTTGTTCTTGGTTTCATTTTATTTTCTTATTGTGATTGGTTGGTTTGTTTAAGAAACTGACTTATGTGCTAAGAGGCAAAATGACAGTTAAAATAAAAAAATTCACCAGTGATCTAGTAGTAAAGATGTGAAGTTATAGGTGAAGAAACTTAATTTTGTCTGCTGTTGAAAAATGGTAGTATGTAGTTTGAATCTTTATTCCTGTGGCAGACTGAACTTTCTAGTATTGGGATCAGGTATGTGCAGGTTCACACTTTTTCATTTTTCAGGTTGCAGAACAGATAATACTGTATGTCTTTGAAATGTTTGCCTTTGGACAACTGCAAAATGGGAACAAGAGCAAATCCTATCTACACAAATCCCATATACTTGTAAAAATATACTGTATATTTGATCTAACTTTTTACTAAAACTGTTTCCATGTTGCAAACTGATTACTCACATAGTATTGCTAATTACACTCCCTAAAATTGTATTTTATTAATAAAATACAATTTAATGTATTGATTGAGATATCTATTAATGAGAATAATATACTAATGAAATAGACTTAAGTTGTGCAAAATAGCATTTTCTTAATTTAAAAAGGTGGGGTTTTTTGGTATTTTTTGTTTTTTCTTGAAATGGGGTGAGTCTTCCCCCCACCCACCCCAGTCCAAATAACTTCAGCTTCTGGCAGTTCTTGTTTCATGTGAATCAACATGAATCCATGTGAATCTAAGAGAACTGAAATTATTGGTGATTTTGAATGAGTTTATTGTGCCTTTAGTTCTAGCATTTATTTTTCAAATGGGTTATTAGTATGACTAGAATTATTGGCATTTTGTAGAAATGCAGTTGTTGTTATGAAATCCAGTTTAAATGAATGTGCTATCCAGTTTGTGTCTTCATACTATGTTGTATAGAGGAGTGATTTGCCTTAAATTAGCTGATTGAACAAGGTTATGATACAATTTACAGAACTATTTCATTCCCACATAAAATGAAAAAGTTGCATGTGCTGACTGTAATTAATAAAATTCTGAACAAAAGGAAGGTGTTACAAAAACCCATATACCCCAGTGTTTTAATTACTAGAAAAATGACTGTAGCATTACAACTTACAAGTGTCTCTTCAGCTTGTGCAGCTTGTAATTACAGTGGTCTTGGGATAAGTGCTGAGAGTGATTCAATCTGTCCTCATGTGCTTTGACTCTAGACAATTTTTTTTTAAAGGATTCCAAGTCAGAAAATGACTTAATGTTGTTTTAGTTTATAAAATTCACACTGTTGCAGTTAGGAAGTAGAGTGTATGCTGGATATCAGAAGGATTTGTTTTTTTCACTTTCAGCTGCAAAAAAAGGCAGATCTCTCCTGTGAGTTCTTTTAGCTTATTGTTTTTCTGAAAATTCAAGGCCACGATTGTCTCTACTAAGAGGTTCTGATAGGGTAACTGGTTGCTGTGTTGCATATGATGAGACCACTAGCATGTACGAGCTGTATGATAGTGCCCGTGTTAAGAATGCAGCCTGCTCTGGTGGCCTTGCTTAAAGAATGCCTTGTTCGTGCTTGTTGATGCCTTCACTTCTTGGCTTCCTGCAGCTCAGATCTCTTGCTGAGTGGTGTGTAGCTCTGGAAGCAGGAAAGATTTTGGTGGAGGAAAAAAATCTTGTAGTTTGTCTTCTGGGTCTTCGTATGTGGCCCTGTGTGTGTAAGATGAAGTGCTGCTGGGAACTGACCATATTGTGTCTGTGTATAAGGAGCACTTTAAATAAGAGGGTTGGTTGCCAGCTGAAGGTCTCTAAGGTGACACTTATCCTTACGGAAATTCACCTCATTGCTCTGTGTTCTCTTAGTTACTCTGTCTGTAGGGGAATCTGGCTGAGGACTGGGACTGTATAGCAGGTGCTTCCTTTGTGCATGGAACAGGTGAGGTGGGACAAATAGGTACCTCTAGCTGTTGCCCAGGCAAAAGCATCGAAACACAATTGCTTGCTGTATACCACCACCAACACGAATGCACACAAAAGTGCTGTATCTGAAGAATTTCATTACCTATGTGAAATGTTTTTGTAAAGGTTGCATCGTAAATGCCATTTCCTTTCATCTGGAGACTCCACTTCGGCTGCAGATAGTAAATCCTAAGTACCTACAATAGAAAGGCTTGTTTTGCTAGTGCATTCTATAGGCATAAAGCGGTTATTTTTCTTGCTATTGGCGCATGTCACTTACATTAGGATGACATTTAGAGGCCAGTGTCACAAGAATTTTAAGGCCTTATCAGTTAAGGAAAAGTTGGCATAACAAATGGGGAGAAAATGGTAGACTTCCTTTTTTTTTTCCTGTCTTCTGGGCTGCTATATTAGGAAATATATACATAGTTTTTCCCTGTATCTGGTTTTAAAAAGTCTCAAGTGGTACATTTCCTCTTGTTTCTTGTTTATGGCACATGTTTTGTAGCTTAGCATCTTTAGGGATTGCTCTCAGAACTGTTCAGGAGAAGGTTTGTCATGTCTGAGCATGTATTCATGAGACTCCTGAAAAGGACTGCAAGTTGTTTAAGCTCAACAGCCCCCAGAGTTGAGAAGGGATCCGAAATACTATGACGCATCGGTGGCTCTACATGCCTGGTGGCTTCAAATTCGTATTGTGATAGACTGACCTTACTCAGTAATATGTTTTTGCAGAATTGAGATTGTAAAGTTTTCCTAATTCTTTTTGTATTATTTCTCAGCTTCTTTCATAATGACGGCTCCTGAATCTCTGCTGTCTCTTAGTCATTGGGGTTCATGCTCCTTCTCAAAGATATGTCAGATGCACAGGCTTCATCTGTTGAGACAACTGGAGTGAAGGTGGTAAAAGTTTAGACAGTCAAAGGAGATGATAGCTCTTTCTAATCTCTATTTTAATAGCTACAGCTAGTGTTCTTAGCCTCTAGTGAAGACTGTTGCCCTCAGGTTTTTAAAGGTGATCTCAGAGGAAAATAATGCTTTACCATGATTATAAATATATAACCAGAGTCTTTTTCCTTTTCTTTTAATTTTCTTATCTCTTTTACTGCATTTAACTGCTATATTGTGACATTACTGCTCACATTTTAAACTCACAGAAGTTGGGAAATTCAAGTGTATGGTTCCCTCAACAGCCATAAGTCTGCTATATTGCACATTACACTAGTAGTAAAAATCTTCCATCTAAGATAGCAACTTTTTATATGTTTTTTTTACTCCTTAACTTTCTCAGATACTGGTTTTCAGTCGTGGCTTAAAATGAATTTTTACTGGAGAGTTGTGGATGAACTTCATTTGCCTGATGAACTGGGGTGGGGGTGGAAATACCTTCTGAAATCTTTGTGAAGCTTTCAAAGCCTGAAGATTTCCATGTAGTAGACTTTCGACTTTTGTCTGTGAATAGATAAATACTACACAATTAAACTAAGAGGTTAACTTTGCCTTTTCATAATGATATTTTTCTCCTGAAATAGGTTTTTAGTTATTGCCTGTGGCACTGCAGTTTCGATAAAGCTCTTACAGCTTCATCTCTTCTCTTCTTAGTATTTGTATGTAAATAGGCTTGATGACTGAACATCTGCAGAACTGCCTAATACATAGTCCTCATTTTTTTTTGTATTAGGTTTTCTTCTCTTCTGAAGCTGAGCTGCTTTTGCTTTTAGTGTAGTTCAGAAGTGTTCCTGTTAAAAGATTTTAATCCCATGGTCAGTTCTTTTTCTTTATTTGAATTCATTTGTATAATGCTACAATGAATTAAATGAGAATGGCATAAGTTTTATATGCACTTCTTTTCCTTTGCACTGAGGGAAAGAAAAAAAAAACAGTTTAGAGATAGAGGGATCAGTGTAGTTAATACTAGTTTGAGGATGTGTTTGGGAAAAAAAAAAAATCTCAGATCTTACCTTCCACCATGAATTAGAAAAAAATAACTTTTGAGGGGAAGATTAACTTGTCATGATGGCACTTGTGTTCCTGTCTGGATTGACTTCTGGTTGGAGGTGGGAAGGCACTTGTGGTCCATGTAAAAGTTAAAGCAGTTAAAGCAGCAGAGAAGCTCTTCGATAAACTGGCCTGTGTGGAGATCTGAGAAAGTAGCAGGAGCAGCTCACTGCAGACAGAAGGCTGATGCAGAAAGTGGGCTGGCAAAAGTACCATAGGTATTAGTTGTGAGGAGTTTCTGAAGGGGAGAATGAGAACTTGAAGGTATGAGGGAGCTGTGGAGAATGTGAACTGTCACCAGGGAAGGAGGAAAGTTTCCCAGGAGTTGTGATGCTGGAGCATTCAAAAGGACCTAAACAGGCTGGAGGAATGAACCAGCAAGAGCTTTGTAGAGTTCAAGAAGGACAAATGCAAAGTCTTGTTCCTGCAATTGCAGAAACTCTTGCAACAATAAAGGCTGGTGACTGGCTGGGAAGCAGCTCTGCTGAAAAGGACCTGGATGTGCTGTTGGGCACATCCTGTCCCGCATGAACAAGCACAACCAGGAGACCAAGCAATCACACTACTGAGCTTGTTCAACTGCATCTAGAATACCAGCCCCTAGTACAGGAAAGACATCAGTAAACTGAGGCGAGCTCAGCGGAGGGCCACCAAGGTGGTTGAGGACCGGAGTACTTGAATGCTGAGACAGCTGGGTATGTTCAGCGTGGAGGAGGTTTCAGGTAGGCCAGTAGCAACCTTTGCATCCCTTCTTATAGCTTGTGAGCTGAACTATGTCTGTGCTCTTTATCCACAGAGCATTAACAGGATTTTCTTTTTACTTCCGGCTTGTTCATGCCTGACTTGTCCTGTCTTCATCTGCCATGTGTGTCTTTTGCTTGCATAGCCCTGAACTATACCTTGGCTTGCCTTCCCCAATCTTCTTATGAAAGTGTACTGCTATTATTGTCTTATTTGTTTGTCACCTTTTTATGTGGTTTAGAATAAAATTTCTTCTGTTAATATTCTTTATGCTTTATACATGTACTATTCTGAAGGAGTATTTTCACTGTATGGTGACAGACAGCTTTGATCTTACTCAGAGTTCAGCTGTGTCTTTAAAATAGCCCATTTGGATTTTGAGAAAGCTATTGCCTCATAATTTAAATTGTAAACATCAGGGAGGAAAAAAACACAGTGAGCTTCTAAACTGCAGTTGTGTAGTGTTGTTTGACTTTTCTGATGTTTAGGTTATTCAGTCTAAGTTGTTTTAGCAGAAGAAAAAAGTTCCCCGCTCGCAAAATTCTGTTAGAAGTTAACCACGTCATTAAAACATGGCTTGATTTGTTTATGCAAAATCAGACATAACTTTTCTCCTCTGGTGGCAGAATTGCTTCAAAAGGCCTGTCATCATAATGTGCACAGCAGGAATTCTGAAGGGTAGTTAGCTGTGGCAGCCAAAAGCAACTGGGATACGTTTTCCACTAGTTTATGTGGATCTGTTCTCCCAACATGTGTGGTGTTTTTGGCACTCTGTTTTATAGGCATCAGCTGTATTTCAGACTTGATGAATTTGTCACATGTCCCCATGGCTATTCCTGGAAAATGAAAAGCTTATCTCTCTGGCCACCACTGTTGTATCACATAGTATATTGAATAATTTGAGACAGTGTACCTACAGTAAAACATGGAAAACACAAGGGGAGAAGAATATTTGAGGGTTCCTCTTCTCGCAAAACATAAAACTTTCCTCTTATCACAAAATATAAATTTGAGATAATTTAAAAAATAATTGTAATAAAATTGCAATCAAGCAATGCTTTGAATGGACAACAAAACCATTTGATAGAAACACTACCTTATTTTATGGTTCAGTATTTCTCAGATATAGCTATCTCTGACACCAAGATCAATGCTTGGTGTCTTACTTAAATACTTTATGTTCAGAACTATTCCAGTATGTATCACATAAGCTTTTAAATGCAGAATTAGTGTTTATAACATTATTTTGTCAGGAAATGAGACATGATTTGAAAAGGAAAAAGCAAAGGCTTATCAATTCTAAAAGTATTTTTAGAAAAAAACCTAAACCTACTCTTAAAAATGTGCATGTCTTTCAGCACAAAGATGTTGTTTCATAAATGTGTTGGAGTGAATTGCCTTTTGCCTTGGAGTCTGGATTCGATGTGCACAAGTTTACAAGGAGAAGGATTTAAAAAAAAAATAATACATTTCTAATCCTTAACTAGATGAATCTTGGGAGACGGACCTGCTGTATGAAATGCTTGGAAGGAAAAAAAAAAACACACAGAGTTGGTATTGGTAATAGAAAGAATTGAACTCTGACCTTAAAACTGAATTAGACTTTTGAAAGCTTGTCCTTGGAGAGAAAAATAATCTGCAGGTTTGAATAAATGCAGTTGGTAGGATACAGAAACTACAATAGCATGGACCTCTTTTGTCAAAGCTAAGAATGGGAAGAATCACCAAGCCAAAGTAAACAATAGAGTGAAAAGAGCAATACACGAAAAGTCAGCTCTTTTTGAAGAAATAGAGTTGAATACCTCCATATTCTGTCAATTTACTAGGCTCCAATCATATTTATTCTGCTGTTGAAAAGAAAAGAGAGAAGGGTAAAGGGGGCGAGAGGGAAACAGTGGCTCAGGGAAAAAATAAAACCAAATAAAACCCCCATACTAATATTTGTGTAGTGTTATGGTACGGCACAGCTGATAGTTTCTTTTAATTGGAAAGAGGGCCACCTGCCTTAATGACTGCAGTGATCTGTCCCCGTATCTGGAATTTCAGGTGAGTGCCTAACGCGTAGTAATGCAGTCTTAAACCTGCACATGTCTCTGACCTCTGTGGGATTTCAGATTCTAAAACAAAACCGCAAAGTTGCGTAGCATAAGCAGAGAGACTCATGAATTCTGGATACAGTAACACAGAGTGGGTATTGCACAGATGACAAGCAGCCTACGCGTGCTAAATTCACCACTTCCAGCCCAGTTAGACATACGTATTATGCGTGGGGCATATGCTGGGCTTCTGATATGCCCCAGTTCAGCTGGACTCGCTGCACACCCCTTGTAAACAAAAGCATGGTAGAAAAATGGAAGCCCTGCCTCTTTGTATATGTGTGTTCATGTCTCTGTCTCTTTTTCTTCCTTGACTCATCTGCGTTTATGTGTTTGAGTTTGCAGAATGCAATGGTGTTTTGATGCCTGAAATCTTTCTCAGCTGGCTTGCTTCCATTTTAACAGCTACTTTTCCAAAGTTTTGTTGCTCTGTTTCTGCATGAGTCACTGGAGTTACTGATATGGAAATTTGAGGGAGAAAAAAAACTTCTGCTAAAACTGTCAGTTAAGAACAACCTTGTGGTAAATGTTGAGATAAACACAGCGTTTCAGTAATTTCCTTGCCTTTATAAAGGACAGTCCTTGTATTTGAATTCAAATACAAAGAGTTTTTCTCAGCTCCTCAGACTGAGAAGAGAAAGCAAGGACAGTTGGATGCGGTCATGTATGGGGCAGGAGGGAGTTCTGAATTTTGTTTAGAGTTGTTGAGAATGTGAATGAAGTTATTGGACAGTTCTGAGTGGTATTGGGCTTGCTTTTTTTTTTGTGAACTTAGCAAGAAACATATCTCTTGTGACTTCCCATAATTGCTGATTTTTACTAGGATGAGATATTTTGCAGCTGTATCTTTTCCTTTGGTGGTGTTTTCTTTAAGCATTTAGAGGAGATAGTTCCTGAGTGCTGCTTGACTCTTGGTGAGAGCTTTAAAAATCAAAAATTCCTCTTTCCACTTATATTTGTGGTGAACTTGAATACATTTAAAATGGCAATTTGAGCCAGAGCAGAAAATACTTTAAAAAGAATTTTCCATGGCTTTTCCATACACCTGACTTCAAGTATTTAACTTCTGCTGTGAGAAGGCAAAAAAGATGGAGTAGACGTTTTCCAGTCAAGATAGCAGTGCACGATGATTCTTTCCCATGAAATAAAAAAAACTTATTCTCTCTAGTATTTTGTGATGAGGTCTATTAATAAGCTTTTATGAAAAACTTTGAAGTATGCTTATAGTATTTCTTGAATTGATGTGCCTGGACAACTGTCGGTTTCATTCCTGCAAAATCTTGTGCTGAAACATAAGATTGGTCTTGGTAGATTTGGCCAGAAGACAAATGGCCAACAGCAGCAGTTGCCAAGGGAAAAATAAAATAGGTACAGGCAAGCGCATTGCAACATTTACCTGAAGTTTCTCAAGTGGCTATAGTATATGGCTCAAATATTCCTGAACTAGATATTTTCTAGACATAGTAGACTTTCATAACAGTTAATTACCAGAGTTCTTCCTATATTTTGAACACAAATATCCCTTTCTTTTTTTTTTAAATCTTCTATGTCATGCAGAAAGCAACTAACAGCTTAGCTACAGATGGTGTAAAACTGTATCTGCTGTTTTTTTTTTTTTTTTTTTTTTAAATGAGGCTCTGCTAGTCTCATCAGTGCTTACAGTGTTGTAGGAGGTAAAAACAGTGAAATATCATTTCTAAAAATGAGCAACTTGATATCAATCTCAGCATATTGGTGGTTTTCTTTCTTCTAGGATTCTTCAGTCTGCTCTGGCTTTCACAGAAGGGATGATCACACACTTCTTACCTTTGATCATTTGCATTGCTTGTCTCTGTACTTCTCAACTTTTTTCTGTCGTACCCTGTTGGGTAAGGTAGGCAGAGTTGCACGTTGCTTCCTCACTTAATGAATTTTGGAGGTGAGGTGAAAGGGGGAAGCAAAGCAACTGTCAAACAAAGAGAGCAAAGCCTGGGAACTTGAGTGAGATCTTTCTCAGCAAGCAGTTTTTTAAGCAATAAACTTTCAAATTTATTTGAAACTATAAGCCATAGTGGG
Source organism: Tringa tobata (assembly GCA_033628505.1). Taxonomy (NCBI): domain Eukaryota; kingdom Metazoa; phylum Chordata; class Aves; order Charadriiformes; family Scolopacidae; genus Tringa; species Tringa tobata. The sequence goes on from JAHREE010000186.1 coordinate 2,805,143, forward strand.
GTGTTTGAGAAGTTGATTTGAATGGAGTCTGTACTTAATCCACGACTTCTGTTAGTTGGAAAGGATTTTTTTTAAATGTATTTTTTAAAAAAATATTTGAAGCAGTAGGAATTTAAAGGAAAACCCAGGTGTGGTTTGTATTACAGGAACTTTTAGATGGGGGAATGGAAATATAGATTATTTTCTGAAATGAGTTGCAGTTAAGGGCCACATAGATGATTACATCAGTCTGTGAAGTGTTTTCTAGTAACTTTTGATTTTAGGTTGGGTTAATAACTCTTGCTTACAGAAAACTTAAACTGTTTAGTCTCTAATAATTGTTTGTCAAGGTCAGGAAAGTGACTCAGCTATGTTAAGAATAATTGGAGGGAAGAAACATAATTCATTCTGGTATTCAGGTCAGTTGAGAAAATTTGCAAGTTTTGCCAACTTTAATTAAAAACCTTTTGTCCTAGTGGATCTGTTAAGAAACAATTTCTTAACTGGAGCTGTAATTCTAGAGCGTAACTTTGCCACATCTATGGCGAGTGTGCAGGACATGGCAGCTTAATTAAGAAGAATGTGTTCAATGTAGTATTTGGCAGTATAGGCTTGCATCATTAGATTTTACTGATATTAAAAGAACCAAACCACTGGAAACCCAAAGAAAACCACAAAAAGACCCTCCCCAAACAAAGGAAATCCCAAAGAAACAAACAATCCCTCCTGAAATGTCTTCTTAAGCCTGCTTCAGAAGTGAATTGAAAAATTTTACTATGAAAAGAAATTGGGTGATTAAATTTTGTCCAGTTTTCTTTTATGTTTAATAGAACATAGAAAAGTAGAGCATTATTGATTGTAACATAAAGACTTGCTTTTATTGTCTTGATTTTATGTTTTGGAAGGGAGTGTTAATCACACTCTGGCTTTTGTTACTTGACATTTCGACTGGTAATGAGAAATTTTCACCACAAACCAGGCCTTCCACAATAACATTCTCATGTATGACATTTGAAATGAGACCTTATTAATTTAGTTGATGAACCCAGTTTTAAACATTAATATTTAAAATTAATTGATAAATTGTGTTATCTGAGACTTAAACAAACAACAGCCCCTCACCCCCAAAATAAATGAACTGATGATGAATGTCTCCAAAATCAGTGACATTATTCCTGGTGCTTATACCATAAATTTTAATTTGGAGTTCTCTTTATTAATTATTTTTCAGTGATGTTACTACATGGTGCCTAATTATAAAGATAACTGTGGAGCATTTTGTCCAACTGAACTGGAACGCAGATGTTACTGTAGCTGAGACACTGGAATTAACAATTATCTGTCTTCTCCCCTCCTTTCTCTTGACTTTTATAGCCTGCAAATCTGTCTCTTCCAATTCATTGCTGGATTTCTACTGCATGTTTAATTTGGTGGGTTGGAATTACTGGGATAATACATGAGGTATTATTTGTTAGTGCATAGAGGTGGGAAAGAAAGGGTGTCTGACCTTCTGGGAGAAATGCGTATACGTACAGGGTAGTCAGTATGGACGTGCCTTAATTTGTTAAATGTCTTTAATGGCTGTTGCTAAATGGGATGAAGTCACTGATTTTTAGTTTGTTATTATAACTCTTTCTATATTGTGAAATTGATTTGTGTGTTGGAATTGTGTTTCTTTTTAAGCTCTGGAGTTGCAGTGGTGCTCTTCAAGGGATGAGGAGATTGTGTCTGTTCATAATTTATAAGTAGGGATTGTCCATGTGGTATTGTTACTCCTGTTTATTATCAGGGTCAGGACAAAATAAATTAGATTTAAAATAGCTTATTGCTCCAGTATGCTGAAACTTTAATGTCTTTAATTCGTATTTGACTTGTTTCTTCTTTGTTTAAGTGCCAGAACCTATATGGTTCTTCTCACTTAGTTTATGTTCTTTTCATATAGCTTGACATGGTTTTCTTAGGTTTTATGCTGCTTAAACAACTAACCTACAACAGCAAACCACAACTAGTAATTCTAGTAATAGCCCATGGTGTTCTTAACCTGCATCTTAAACAGATTTTTTTTTTTTTTTTTCAACCCCAATATTTAGAGAATGTTTCACTGTGGAAGTTTATAGTCAGAAGACCACATTAAACTTAATTGAGAAGACCAGTACAGCAGGGCATATCTTGTTTCGTTTCAGTACAAGGATTTGTGCTAAACTTTGAAGAATTATGTTTTTTTTTAAGCTCTGAAGATCATAGGTTTTTACTCATTTCAGTCTTCCGTGACAACATATGAATTCAGAATACTTCTGAATACTGTGAGGCAGTAAAAACTGTTAAAGCATATAGTGGTTTTTTCCTTTTTTTTTTTTTTCCCCTAATGTATGGTCAGCGAGAAGATCAATTTAATAATTATTTTTTTATTGGATCTATAACGGTTTATGTAGAATATGTGTTTATACAGATAATATCGTAGAGGCAAAATCACAATGGTAAATCTGCATTAAGAAGTGATAAATCTCAGACTGTAATTGAACGACATGTTTATTGTGAATTCACTGAAATACTTGCATAAGCTCTGTATTCCATTAATTGAATGCCATCACAATTAAAAAAAAAAAAAGAAAAGGTAAAACTGTGTAAAGCTTCCCTTTTCTATTATACCAGTTACAAGCAGGGGACGTTGAAGATTATTCCTTGGAATGAGAAGAAACATCGTAAAGAAGACTGGTGTGAAAAAGCAGAATGCAGGTTAGTATATAGAAAAAGCAAAATGTTTTTTCTATATTTACGCACCTTTCAGATAAAGACTTTACTTACTAATTCTCAAAATGTGGGAAATAACCAGCAAGACTCACTTCTTATTTTTGTACACATTAACTTGTGTTTTCGGCTTTCTTAATGAAGCTGAGACTGAGCAAACACTTGTAACATAACGTTACAGCATTATGTTCAGTGTGATTATGGGATGAGTAACTTTTGCAAATGCATGTGAGCGGGGGCAGGCTACTGTTGGAAATCCTGATTTATTTATTTATTTATTTCCTTTTTGCCCCGTTACTTGTCAGCCATAACTTTTTCATCATTGGATCACAAAATGCCTTTCACTGTTTGAGGAACAGATGGAAAGCAGAGATTGGACATAGCTATGTCTTTAGCAGAGAAGATTCTTTCTTTCGTGATCTGTCTCATGTTTGGAATCTACTAGTTACTTTGCTGACCAAAATTAACACTTACTGTGGTTTGGCATTTGAGTCTCATCAAATTATTGGTGTAATGGTAGGTTGATTGTATCATTTTCTTTTCAGAATAGTGAGAAGTTTTAGTAAGAAGATTGATGTGGGAAAAAAAAAATGGAAGCAAACGTATACTTAAACATACATTTACTTTTTCTTTTTTTTTTTTTAAAGGATGATTGTTGAACCAACTTTACAAGATGAAGGCGAATTTCTGTATGAAACACAACCTGAGTTACTGAAGTACAGGACTACTGACCTTTCAGTAGATCTCGTTACAGATTGGTATTTGAGCAGAGCACAGGAAATTGAAAAATATGCGATGCAGGTGAGAACAGCGGCGAGGAAGCGATGGGGGCCGAATCCGACTAATCAGCCTTCTTCAACAGAAGAATATATATTGATGGGATGCTTTTCCCTCAGTAATATACACTGTGTTTTGATCTTCATTATGACTTTTGAAGTATTTTCTTTTTCTTTTACAGTGTACTTACGCTTGCTCTGAAGTTGCCTCAGCCAAATAACTGATCCATAGGAAGGAATAGGAAGCCAGTAGATTCCCTTTCGCTTGGCTTACTGTAGCAGACAGTAGCACTTTCATAGTTCATGAAAAACATTTACGGTTACCTTTTATGTTTGCAACTAAGGAAGGAAATGTTGTGCACAGGGTATCAGGAAACATTTTTTATTATCTGTCACATGGTAGTATGCCATATATATCGACATGTGGCAGTTGCACGTGTCACTTACATGCCAGTATGTAGTACTGCCATGATTGCTTCTGTGGGACTACCACACAGCTTATTTATGCTTTATTTGCTTCATATTTTAAAAATGTTTGAAGCTCTATGTGGTAGAGATAATCGTTGCAAGTAAGAATAGAGCTCATCACTGATGTGCTCTGGTATTTTACTGCTTCTAAAGCCAATTTTGCCACATGAAAAGGGGGTTGACTGGAAGTATCACTAAGAGTTAGTTCTGATGGGTGAGCTCTTTTACTCTTCAAGTTTGCAGTGCTCCAAGGCTCGTTAATTGTAGTTTCCTGTGATCTTAACAGCTTATCAGTAGGTATGTAAATAAAAGCAACTTCCAAAGATCAATTAAATTACTAACATATAAATAAAATTGTGTTCTACTCTTCCAGACTTAAGTCTGCCTCAAGAATGTGTGCAGCCATTGCGTTATTTGAAATTGAAACAGGGTCTTTCACATAAACGTATTTTCAGTCATCAGGGAAAAAGCTTGTCATTGTCTTCTGTGAAATAAAGTGCAGTAATTAAAATCATTAATTCATGGTCATGTAGAAAAGTCCTGTTGCATGCAGAGATATGCATAACTTCAGTGAGTTAACGATTATCTTAGCTTAAAGTAATTCTTTGTATTCCATGTAGGGAGATGAGGTGTGTGATCTCCAGAAGGAATAAAAAAATAGTATTCTCCTAATCACTAAAATTAAGCATTTTATTTGGTCTTTATGAAGCTGAGAAGATCAATCCATTTAGGAATGTACAGGTCACAAAAACTTCTAGGAACTTAGAATTGCCTATTAAGTAAAAGGAACAGGTAAAGGTAATAGACACACAAACAGGACACAGATTGGACTTGAGGTTGGGTTTTGGCAAAGAGTTGTACAGCAGAATTTTTTTTATTATTCTTCTTCAGGTGGACTGTGCTCTGTCCCTTGTTCGTCTTGGCATGGAGAGGAATATTCCGGGTCTCCAGGTGCTTTGTGACAATCTGATCACTCTTGAGACAGTAGTTTATGAGACTGATGGTGATCGAACCTTAACTTTGAAGGAACTTGTGGACATGAAAGACATTGACAAGCTGAGACTGTTGATGAAGAATGTAAGTATTTTGAATAAATCAGTAACTATATCTTCGTTTCCAGTAACTCAGGTTACCTCAGATCCTATGTATATAAAGATACTGCTAGTGGCTGACATTTTTCTGATGAACCTCCATCTTTAATTCAACAAGAATTCAACACTTTTTCTGTTCCTTCTTTGTTGTGGTGGGTTCTTTTTAGTTTATTTGTTTTTAACAAAAGCTAAAATGGCTCAGTTTTCTCAAACACCTGGTTTGCCTTAAGCACTGGACTAAATGTGAATAAATACAGTCTTTTGAAAGCTGTGAATTGCTTTTTCATTGACTCTTTCTAAAGGATCTTCAGTGGAGCTGTCAAAGATGCTGCATATACAACATTGAATGTTTTCCTTGTTTTTCAGTGTCTTTAAATATTGGCAAAATCTCTTAAAATTTGCCTCTGCAGCGTATGTGTGTTTTTCATCTTCTCTGCGTTCAGCCCACGCATGGCATTTCAGAACGGAAAAAGACCTTTTGGAAAGGTTGAAAAATACCTAGAGATTGAACAGGGCTCTGAAATTCAGTCAAAGAATATGGAATCACCAGGGCAGAATACTCAGGCACTTGAAGCTCCTCAGAATTTTTCAAGTTTTGCTGGGATTTATGCAACCACTCGTCATTTGTTTTGATGTCTTGCATTCTTGGATACTGAAAATAATGCTACTCTGACATGAGTGGAAGCCAATCTTCTGCTCACTCTGAAATTGCAGGAGAAGAGAGCTGTGCTTTCCCTGTGTAACGGGCTTTTCTCCTGTACAGCCTGGTTTCTCCAAGCCATTGGGCAGCAGAAGGATGATGGATTGTTTCAGTGTTTCATGATGTAGTGATCTGTACAGCAGTAGTGAATGTCAGGCTTCAGCTGTTGTTTATGATAGATGAAGATACTGTTTCAGTTATATTGATCAAAATATGTTCTGTTTGTTTTGGACGATGAAGCTGAACTTATTTTTTACCTCTCTGTAACTCATTGCGCTTTCCAGTCCTCTGATGAAAAATACGTGAAGAATGTTTACCAGTGGATGATCCCCTTTCTCCACCGCTGTGAAAATCAGTCCCCTGGTCTTGCAAACTCGCTTTTTAAAGAATATTTAGTAACATTAGCAAAGGAAGACCTGACTCTACCTCTGAAGATATTTCAGAATTCAAAACCTGCTGTAAGTATAGAGCCCTGATGATTCTACTATTTCCTTTGGAGATTCTTATCCCAAAGAGATGAATTCATAAATGGGATTAGTTCATCTTCTAAATCGGATCATCTCTCTGATCTTTCCATTCTTCTTGTACCCAGGATTTGTTATGTTTTAGAAAATAATAACTAAAAAGTATTATGGCATAAGTTATGATGCAATTAAACTGCCCTTGAGATTGTTAAACTAATGATGATCTTGACGTATTAGAACAAAAGTTATTGTAAAGATTCTTCTTTGAAGTAGTTTTATGGTGATGTGTTTAAATTCCTGGCATATTTGCTTTTTAAGAAAGGGATTTGAAAGAGTTTGATTTCATTAATATTTTTTTCCTGAGGAATTTACTAGCAGTAGAATTGAAGTTATTTCTCCCATCTCCCTCCTCTTTCCCTCCCACCTCCCCCACCCCCAAGCCAAGAATTCAATGAGTAAGGGTTAAAGTTGCCTTCCATGTGAGTATTTTGTGCTGCTTCTACAGTTTAAATAATTATTCCGGGGCACATAAGCATGTTTTCGCATACTACTGAATGTTCTGAGTGTATGGGGAGAAATCAACCAGTGAAGGAAAAGCACAGCTATTTTATAAATATTGATGCTATTGTACATATTAAATGAATCTGAGAAATGCTTGCAGCACTTGCCTTCCTCTGCCCTGCAGCCTCTCCACTTCTCAAATTCAAAAAGGATATAAAGTGTACCACTTTCTTTCCCAGTGTCTGCAGCGTAGGAAACCAGCCAAGTTATGTTTCAGGTTGTGATTTCAGCAGGTACTTCATTAAGTTGTTAGCGAGAGACCTTCTAATTCCAACTAAAGACAATTTATTTACTTGGAGTATGCATCTTTTTATATGCAGCAGAAAATCAACTGTTGAATTAGAAACAGAAAACAAAAAATAATGTGCTTTTTTTTTTTCTTGTTAGTGCCAGCAAAAAATTATTTCTGATCAAGACCAGCTTATGATTATGGCGTTGGAATGTATTTATAGTTGTGAACGAGATAACCAGCTTGCTCTCTGTTACGATATTTTGGAATGCCTTCCACAAAGAGGATATGGGTAAACTTTTTCAGCTAGTTATTTGTCAATAAATTAGATATGCTAAATATAGTTGTGAATTAATGCTTTTAAAACAGTTGTTAAGTCACTAAAGGGTAGGTTACTGGAATGTTCTGGCCCTATCTGCTCATAGATACGCTTGTGCTGTATATGCATATATACTCTACCAAATAATGCAGCAAAACATGATTTAAAGCAGCAGCTGTGAGAGGGGTCTCTATGTGGAAGACCTATATGAAGGAAAGTAATTCTTGAGAAAGTGATAGCATGAGGAGGAGATGTAGACTGTTCTCCCAATATCTTTTACATTTAGGAAGGAGAGAACCTGAGAAAAGCTTATGGAAGAAGGAAAAGCTCTGTTCTTGGGAGACTGAGGGACCTTTTAAATTTTTTCTGTCCTTCCAGCAAGAAGCCAACAATTTTAATCTTTTCAAGCAAACATGTATTTGATTTTCATCAAGGAATGTATCAAACTGTTAATCTTTGTATGTATGTAATATGAATTATATTAAGAAATTACAAGACGTATGGAGAAAGTATATATTTAATATTAATTGTATAATATCTTTGCAGGCCTGAAACAGATAAAACTAACACTCTTCATGATCAAGTAGATGAACTGGAACAAATTCTTAGGTATTTAATTTTGCTAAAATAAGTAATGTATTCTTACAGAAGTCACTCAGCATAGCCAAGACCTTTTTTGTGACAAGAAATCAGCAAGAATATTTATCTTGTTTTTAGTGTTGTTGACAAGATAATCTGTATGTATTTTTTTATATTCAGAATGTAGACATTTTGAATGGTTTTAGCTATTTAAATATTATAAAAGACTTTTTTAAGGGGGAGGGTATCTGAAATGAAATATATGTGGAATTTGTTTTGAACTTGATACTCTAATGTTTTGAGGTTCAAAAACTAAAAACTGTCATCAATTTATTGGTGATATGCATTTACTCAATTATTTTTTTTGAGTAAATAAAATTGCTCTGGCTAATCCATAGTGTTACAGACTTTATGGAGATTGTTTACATTCATAGTACGTGTTCTGAGACAGCTTTAAGACTCCTGCAGAATTAAAGTGTTGGCTATTCATTTACAGTGTGTCAGAGCTGTTGGAGAAACATGGACTTCAGAAACCTGTTTCTTTTGTGAAAGACACAAAGGACGATGCGGAGGAGGCAAGGAAGCTGATGATTAGGCTGACAAGGCACACAGGTCGCAAGTTAGTATTCAAAGGAGGATGGGAGATAAGAGGGAGAGGACAATAAGAGTCTACCTGCCTGTTTTGTTGCAGCAGGGAACAGTAGCATTCAAACAGAACCGGGGTACATAAAAAAACATTTGTTAAACCGATAATTAACATGATTAGTGTTTTGGCTGCATTCTCCACGGTCAGAAAAAATGCCATCTTGTTTCAGACCTGTTTCAATTCATTTTTGCTCAAGTAAACAATCCTAAAAGGCATACTGTCTGCAAAACACTGGAAGATTATGAACAGTAAAAGTTAACATATTGTAAATTAGGTCCTTTATGACCTATTCAATTTTACTGAGAGTGTAAGATTTGTAAAGCAACGCTTTCTCTTTTTTTTGGTGTGTTTTCTTAGGAGCCCTTGTAATAGGGTAAATTATTGATTTTTACGTATTGATTCTACCCCTTATATTTCCAGTATAATTTTTCAATTTTCCTGTTTAAGAACTACCTCATTTAACTAGTCTTCCGACTATAGATGAATTATTACACGGCTCTTGGCATAAGCAGATAAAAAGATTGAACCTTGGGGAAAAAAAGCCATCACCGTGGGTTGTGTGGGTTTTTTTTCTTATTAGTAAAAGTAAACATGCACAGGTTTTATTGGTGATGGTAGGGTAGCTTGGACATGCTGAAAGCTTTTTGACTTGTAAACCCCTTTCTTTAGGAAGACCGAGTCAATGCCTCTGTAGGAAAAATGTTGATTTTTCACTTTCTATAGAGACCCTTTACTTTGCCAAATTGAAAGTTAATGTCACATGAGAAAATCACTATTAACTGGACTAGCTTGTGTAGCTTCAAGTCCTTTCTTAATCTGAAAGGCTCAAGATAATTGCCTACAATGAACAGCATTTTAATCATCCTCAGTTGCTGTTACAAACTTATTTTACCCAGCTGTTCTTAGATCAGCAGGAAGACAGCACTTCCAACTTTCTGATGTACTACTGGAAGTTACCAAAACCTACTTGGGGGATCTTGATAGAGATTGCTTAAATCTCTGTCTTATCCCACAGAAAGCAAACAGAAAAAAACACTTTGGGTACTACATTGTTGTCATCAAACAATTTTATCCCTCAGGCACAGTTTTAATGTTGTTTAATAGTGAAAGCATTCTGTCTTAAAATCACTTCTGGTTAAAAGTGCAATTATAGGTTGAAATAGCGTTTGAGAACGCGTATTTTTTGGTGATGGAACTGTAGTTTTATCTACTGCTTTTCTTTAAATTTGTTGAGGAAGAGAATACTTAATTTTAAAAATGTTTGTAGGCAGCCATCAGTCAGTGAGACACACTGGAAGGAATTGCTCCAGGATATGTTAGACATGCAGCAGAAAGTGTATACATGCTTACATTCAGATACTTGCTATGAGGTGAGTTTCTTACTTAATTATCTCCCAAGTAAGCTACAAATTCTTATTTCATACTGTTGCTCACAAATGTAAATACCTTTTCATGTGTTGCATTGCTTGGTTGTCTACTGGCTCTTTTGTGGTATTTTCATTCAAATCAGAAACTTTCTGTGTTAATTAATTTTATCAAAAGCCCCGGTAAGAAATATCCCTATATATCTTTTACTCGAATTCTTTTTTTTTTTTAAATGGGTTCAGCTTCTTGAGACTTTGTGATTCAACGTACAAATGTGTTTAATAATAAACACTTAAAACTAATGACAATAAACAGTCTTTTAGATAAATGTTATTTTCAGTCAAGCATTTCTTAAACATGAAGTGCTGGTTTGATAATATTATCCAAGATCATTACAGGATTATAGCCTTTCTCCTGCTTGCAGTTGAAGTGAAATAATATGAGATGAGATATCTAATTTCATTGAAGGAAAAAATGCATAAACCTCAAACCTGTGCCATTGATATTTGCAAAGGACGGCTATTAGACTGTGAAGTGACTTCCTAGTGAAGAAATACTTTAATTTCAAGATGAAATTGGACAGGGTGCTAGATTGTCTCATCTATGGCTCTTTTCCCACAAAAGGTCAGAGCAGATGATCTTTAGAGGTCCCTTCCAACCTGTGCAGTTCTACGATTCATTGATTCTGTTTAATTTTTTATGAAGTTTAAAGCCTTTGATAAAGGCCATAGCTGCAATATTTTCTGAAATGATTAAATACATAATTTGCTCTTGATTGGGACAATACAGAGCATGTTTAAAAACTAAAACCAATTCATTTTTAAAAGAATTTAAATTATTTTGAATCTCTTAAAGTAGGCAAAACTTTGACCTGGAAATAACAATGACATGTTTTGTGTCAGATGCAGCATTATATTTGTATGCATTCTTTGAAGATAGTGTTGATTGAAAGTTAAAAAACACCTTATATGCTCAACTCTAAATATTTTTAGTTTCTTCAGGAATACAGAATTTCTTATATGTTGTTGGTTTTATGTTCTTAATAGTGAACTGCCTTTTCAGATTCTTGCATCCTATCAGCACCTCAGGATATAGGTATAAAAAATTTCTGATCTCTAAATCATACTGTAAAAAGACAGTTAATAAGCTTTTTTCTGCAGGAAGTAGAAACAGCTAGCTAGTAGTTAATTTTAGCTTTACTTGAAGAAATTGTGGAAATTCTGTCCTTGGTAGAAGTTATATTTTGCTGCTGGGACCAAATATATTCTTTTGACTTCAAAGACCCTTTTATTCAAAGGGTTTGGTTCCATACAATGCGTCCTTGAAGCTGCTGCTGCAGATTATTGAATTACTGTTCTTTGTTTTAGATATTTACAGAAAGTCTTTTATGCTCAAGCAGTATAGACAATATCCACTTGGCTGGGCAAATGATGCATTGCAGTATTTGGTCAGTGGATTTACCAAGTTCATCAAAAGGGAAGCCCCAGTACCGAGTCAGCTATACAAGAAGTATTGAACTGGTGTTGGCTGCTGGCAGAGAATATTTCAATTCCTCAACGAGTTTGACTGATAGCTGTATGGATTTGGCCAGGTATATTTACAATTATTGTATACGTAAATACATACTGCTCTTTTAATTGAAACTTGAGTTTTGTTTTCCTTGTAACGGGGGTGAATCTTATGTGGGTTTATCTCTCTTAATGTAAAATTACATGGTAAGAGGAAACAGTATCTTTGGCTTTTGTAAGATTTTTTTTTTTGGTTGTTTTTTGGGTATGGGGTTTTTTCCCACCTTGCTTTGTGTACATGGACACTATTGCTGTCTCTGGTTACTGGAATGAATTGTTACAGAATTCAGGTTGAAGAAGAAGAAATATGCAATATCCACAGCTCTCTGTGGATAAGAACCTTTTCAACATTATGACATTGAACCACAATTGTGGGCACCAGTTACTGTCATGATAGAAATTAGCATTTTGCTGACTTGGTAATTTCTTACATTGATCTTTCCCAATTCTGATAGTTCATTTAAGGCTATCTGTCTCTGTTTTTTCCATTAAGAAATAAACCACATAATTCTTCAGAAAGGAATTCAGGCGTAGAGCAGCCTTGGAGGTTGTAGTGTGGGTATTCATTCTTGAATAGATATAGATATGGAATTACTTTCTTTTTACAGTTTAGATGCAGTTTGTTTTTACCTTCTAGTATATGGCAACACCAAATCGTGGTAGTGATATGAGAAATATTTCCCTAAATAATTACATACTTGAGTACATATGTCTTCAATGTCTTTCATTAAATTAATTGCACATCTAAATTTGAGAAGGTGATGTTCTTATCATGACTAGATGAAGAAGATTGTGGCAATCCAAAAGTAGAATTTGGTTAAAGTGTTTAGCCAGCCATAACAGAGAAATAATGCCGAACACTTACAATATGTGTTATAGGACTAGTAACGCTTTTGACATTTCATAGATACAGTAGATTACTCATTTTGGTTTGTTTTCTTTTCTTGTTTTTGTTTGGGTTGTTTTTTTTTTTTAACTCGGGGTAAACTTTTTCCACAAAATTGAACTTTGAATGTATTCAACGATCTTTAGAAAAAATTGTTTCCTTCCTATTTAGGTGCTGTCTACAACTTATTGTAGACTGTCCAAGTGCTATTCAGGAGGAGCTAGATCTTATTCGTGCTCTTGGCTACCTTGAAGAATTTGGCGTGAAAATATTACCATTACAAGGTACTGCATATTTTTATTCTTTATACGATTACTTGAATCACATACATAAATATGCATGACACATAGTTTACTGTTGCATGAGTAAACTAAAAGGTCTGTTCCCAGCCTCAAAGAGCTTTACAGGCACATATCAAAAAATGGATTTTTTTTTTAAAAATGCTTTTCAGTTTATCTGAGATAAAAAAGGTATCTGCATATGGAATCTGTGTTTTGGGATTTATTTTTAGTAGGACTTATTAATAATTAAGGTACTGAGTATCTAAAGTTCTTGGTAAGTTCAGCAGAAATAGTTTGGACTCACCTTTCATTTGCAAAATAGTCTACACTTGCTTATGAGCTTTGAAATAATGGGTGGGAGAGAGGTATTTCATGCGTAGGCAGTTTTCATGTCTCCACTAGGCTGTTTCGTTTTGAAGTATATAAAACCCAGTGAGAATGCAAGTGACCTTTTACACGATATTTCTTCTAACAACTTGTTTAAAACTTTAAATCTGTTTTGGAGCTCTGACTCCAATGGTACAGAAAGTTGTTGGACAGAAGTTGGAAAGAAAGGATGATTATGGACAATGACATAAAGTGCAAAATGGAGTATATTGCAGTATATTTTATTGCTTTTGGATTGTGCCAAGCTAACCCACTTTTTGAAGTGAAAGAAATACAAGAGAGCTCATCTACCTGGCATTCAATGAAGCTTGAATGTATGGTGTGTGAGCAACTATGTGAAACTGCATGAGAACTGGTACTGAAAATATTCTAAAAGTACCTGACTTTATTTTCTTCATCTTCTTTAGTATAGATGTGAAGGTAGCTCTTAAAAACAAACAGAAAGTGGAAATATAATATTGCATTAGCAGTAAGTGTAATACAACTGAGCTAAATTAATTAGCATATGTGAAATCATGCCTGTAATATTATTAATCATCTTGACTTATCCTTTCTTCAGTATCTTTCATGTAAATCAAATTAATCTAATAAGATCAAAATTATGTTTTAAAGTTTTAATGAAAGCCTTTAAATGGTCAGTTACTTTGATAGAATTTCATTAAAATAACATTAAGGATCATTTATTTTCACAGTAAGAATTAGCAATAGACTTTCATTTGCACTTTTATGTTTAGTTTTCTGTAGAGGTTCCCCTCGCCTTTTATTTTTAGCAAACTCGGCAGTTAAGGTTGTGAACTACTGTTATGGTGTATTGTAAGAAAATCTGGTTTGGAGACTTTTTATTAACATAAGAGGTGAAGAGAAGTCCATGTCTATTGAAAGTGTTTGATCCATGGTGTTATTTCAGTTTACTTTCAGTTATGTTAGATATTTCAAAAAAATCTTGCTTATACAATTGGTGAATGAAAATATTTTACTGCTGTGTACTAATACAGATATGTGATAGAATATTAAAAATTAACTAAAAGTGTGACCTTTTCCTGCTTCTCCATTCTTAATTTGTTTAATTCGATTTCCAGAACTTATTAAGAGTTTTCATTATGTGAGTGTTTCTTTGCTGCTCCTGAGAGACCTAATATCCTATGTTTTAAGCTCAGTATGCTAATGCAGACATTAATGTCTTGCTGAGTGTTAAGTGGAAGATCCACATGCTGTTCCTCTGTGTTCTGAGAACGTGCATGGTATGAAAATGTTACCTTCTTAAAGCAGCAGTCTGAAGTTATCCACTTGCTAAAAAGAGCACTGAAATAGGTTCATGATATTAAATTGTACAATTCAGGTTTGTGTTTAATTGTTGCTAAAATATTTTGTGAAATACAGCACTAATTATGAGCTTCTCAGGATATGGTGATTTGCAGGCTGTCCCTCCACTTGCTCAGAAAATATTTATGTAAATTAAAACAGCCTGAAAATTTTGCCTATGACTATTCATTCAGTCTGTGATGTGTCCTGTCTAGCCTAAAATAAAATGTTGCATGAAATATTAGTTATTTGCAACATGCTGAATTAAAATTATTGTCTGTTTAAGGAGATTTTCTGAGAATGTTGCAAAAATGATATTAGAAAAATCCATATAAAGGCATATGGCTAGTCATATAAACTTAAAACATTGAGTCTGAAAGCCTGAAATGAAAATAAGTTTTTTTTCAGGTTAATCTCAATCTTCTTCCTCCCTTCCTAGCTTGAATTGCTAGTGATGGGGGCTGGATATATTGTAGTGTTGTTTTAACTTTCTGTTTGTAGGTATAATTGAGGATCTATCTGCCTGCAAGCAATTTTGGACTGGTTTTCAGACTGTGCTCGCATTCTTATAATCCCTGGCACTCTTTCTGCATCTGCATTGTTTAACCAAAAATACAGCAGTTGGGTTCATTTGTACATCCTTTAACATCCTTTTTTCTTTCAACAGTGCGTTTATGTTCAGATCGACTTAGTCTCATCAAGGACTGCCTTGGTCAGATGCCAACGAACTATAAGCAGGCTGCTAAGCTCCTGGGACTTGCAAATTTGCTAAGGGTTGCAGGTAAGCTGTGTTAATAAAGCACTGACTTGCAATGCAGCATGCATTTGTGTCATGCTGTGGGACATTTGAGTTGATCATTAGAATGTGCGTTCAAGGATATCACAAAAAAGTCATCTAGAAGAGCAGTCATTAGGGGGGTGGTGAAATATTTTACATGAATGAAATGTTTTATCTGGAAAACAGCTGATATTGTCAGCTGCTCTGATGTTCCACTAATACCTAAAATAAAAGCAACCTTGTCTAATCTGGATTTTGAGTAAAAGCTTGTTTCAGATTGGAGGAGTTGTGGCTGAGAGTAATTTGTTTTACGGTTAATTGGTACTAGTAAAATACCAGTAAATCTTATTGTTTCTGCCAAATAAGGTAGTATAACTTAAATGAGACTATTATTAAATCAGAGGGGAAAAGAAGTCATCTGTAATACACAAACTTAGCTGTTAGACTTTTGTCTATG
This sequence comes from Tringa tobata, assembly GCA_033628505.1. Taxonomy (NCBI): domain Eukaryota; kingdom Metazoa; phylum Chordata; class Aves; order Charadriiformes; family Scolopacidae; genus Tringa; species Tringa tobata. The sequence continues at coordinate 2,820,727 of JAHREE010000186.1, forward strand.
CTTCGTGTATTTCCTTTGTGTACTAAAAATAACAGGTTCTCTTGAGTATTCATCTGAAGAGCTGAACATCTTCAAGGATTGAATCCTAAGGATATTAGAATTTTTTTTTTTTGATAGGCTATCTAAAGCGTCTGGCAGACCTTTTGATTTTTGAAGAATACTTCATGAGTGCAACTGCAAATACAATACTGTTGCATTTTTATGATATAGAAATGGAATTGAGAAATATATAATATGAAATGAATATTTCATGCAGCATGGTATATTAAAATCAATATATTGCTGCTTTGTCACAGATGCATGCCTGGATAGTTTCTCTCTATATTTGTCAAACATATGTTGCTATGTTTTCAGGAAGCTTAGTATTGGCAATTTTTGCATAGTGTTATATGTAAGGTTGGGTGAGGCTGTAAACAGGAGTACAGAAGTTAGAATGTTGACCTGAGATGCCTAGATCCTAAAGAAGGGGATTGCTGGAAACGTCAGCATGACTCTGGTAAGCTCGGCGCTTTTGTTATGTAGCGCTACTACATGAAAGATAGTAGAGGGAAGTGGATGGTACCATGTTAGGTAGCTGGATTCAATCTACATATTTGTTCATATTTTGTAATCTCATGTTCTGTAGAAAAACCAGAGTGACAGTCTTACCTTCTCTTTTTTTCTTTTCTTGCAAGACTTTTTTGAAAAAAAAAATTGTCTCCATATTGGTTCATAAGACAGGATTGCTGTACAACTCTTTCCCTTTCTTCTCTGCTTCTTCCCACACCAAGTTAAAAACTGTCAATTTTTCTTCTTAATATTCTGGGTTCTTCAGACTAATGCTGATGATTTTTGGTTTACTTTCCTTTTGTATCTAAATGTTTCTCTTCGTAAAAGAGAAAGAAAAGCAAAATCCACAGCGTTTCTGTGAAGCTTAAAAATACAAAGTACTTTTTCCAGTAGTGTTGTCCTAGTGCCTTGGTTGTAGATCAGCATCTCCAGTGCCCTGGTGTGTACCTTTGACTAGGGCCCAAACTCGTGGCTCCCATCTCCAGAGACTGAAAGACGAGGGGCGGTGTGTTTTAGGTAGGTAACTTTAGGGAATTCATATAGAGTTCATTGATATGGTAATGTCTGTGTGCTGGTGTTAAAACACAGTGGCACTTATTGAGGCACCCCTGAAAAGAGAGATTTAAAAGAAAAATAGCCTCCTGATTTTTCTCCTCTGTGTGGTTACTGGGCTGGAGGAAACCAGAAGATGAATGTGATGTGCAAGGTGATTAATTTTTAAGCAGGTGAATGAATTAAAAACTGCTACTTATGCTACAAATTACATAGTTACTTGAAGAATGTGGGGCTCTCTGACTTTAAGGCTTAACCTCGAGAATAACTCTAATGGTAAGTATGGAATTTTAGTAGTAAAAGTCTATTTCAAGAGTGAATCTTGGTAACACTGGCTTTTCTTGTCTCTTACGCTAAATAACCAACTCGGTTACTTTCAAAGTTATTTTTCGGTTATAGTTTAACACTTACTTAAAAGGAAAAAATAGCAAGAAGATGTTCCCAGTAGTGACTTTCTGTGGTGGAGATTCTTAGTGGTGTGGGTTTGTGGGGTTTTTTGCTGCTGTTGTTGTTTTGGTTTGGTTTTGGTTTTTTTTGTTTGTTTGTTTTAATAAGTAGTTTTAAGCTTTTGTGATTCAAACTCCTGTGATTTCACTGTCACTGAGGGATGACTTATCTAGAAATACTGTTTTCTGTATGTACAGCGTATTCATTTATAAGCAAGATATGAATTCAGTATGAGACTGCCATAGCTGTGAGTTTTATCTAACCATATTTGTTGTAGGAGATGGGCTATGGAAAACAGGTTTCTTTCATTATAAGAAACTCAGTATTGTTTAATCTTTTCTGGTTTTTGTGGACAAAAAATAAACAGCACACCACTGTTACTGCAGATTTTTTTGTGCCTGACATTCCATCCCATTGACAAGTATCCAGAAGAGTACCCAAAATCGTAAAAAGGAAACATGATTGTCATCACTGTTTTAAGTCAGGCATACAAATGCAATGTTTTTCCTACAGATTAAAGAAAGTCTGCAGAGCTTCACTCTTTAGGTCCTCAGTTACTGCTGTACGTACTTCCAGTGAGTGCTGGAATAGGTAACCATACACTGAATTTAAAGTTGCATATGACTTATAGTTAATAATACCTTTAAAAACGGATTTTAAGTGGAATACTAGTGTAGCCTTAATCATAGTCTGTAAATGAAGAGTCGTGTAGAATTCAATAGTAGGTATAAAACCAATATTAAATAATTAAAGCAAGACATGTGGAAATGGTATTTCTGTATCTGTCTACTCGTAATTTAGGTTATTGACTTATAATTAATTATTAATATGATGAAGAGTTATTTTATGAGTTGGCAGCCATAAGAATGATAACAAATGCTAATAATATTCCACAAATTAGTTTGTAGCCAAAAGGAGAGCTCGGACATACAGATTTTAAGATTTGTGAATGAGTATATCATATTTTAACCTGAATATTAAAAAAGGAAAATCTTCCTCGCAGTTTAAGTCTTTGTTAGCGGGCTTAAAACTACTGGGAAAGGGTGACTTGATTTCTAACAGCTTATGATGAAAGTTTTATGGAGATATATTGGGATGAGTCTGGATATTGAAAAAGAATCTAGGGGTTGAACTTTATGGATTTGCTTAATGAAGAATTAGATCAAGTGCTGTTGGGAGAAAGAATTGTTTTTTGTCCCTAATTGGTTTTCACTACTTACACAATTATTCTGATGTATGAGCCACCTTTGCTGTGAAAGAAGTTCTAATTTTGTCTTGTAGAACATACTTAGTGGTATTGGTCATGCAAGCTCAAGTTTACAGTCCCTTCTGTTACCGATCCACCGTGTGTATCTACGAATCGAGTCCTTTCTTCTGCTGTATCTGCAAACTAGAGAAATTTGTTTCAGCACTTCCCTCTCTTTCCTCCCCCTGCCACCCACCACATCTGGTCACTGATTGTGAAGGACCTGCTTACTGTATCTGTCTGTACCTATATAAATTGTATACATATGTGTGTGTATGTATAGAGTACATAGTGTATGCTGTGTTATACCATATGTAATATATAGGTCATAAAATACTATGAGCATATCTATTTGAGTTGCAATTCTAAGAGAATGCCTTTGCTGTGTACCCAAGGGTAGAGTGCACGTGGTCATCCTCAAAGAGTTTTGGGAACTGTGTTCTCTGAATAGAGTTTGTTTAGAGAGCAGAACTGAGAGTGAGGAATAGCATTTATATTCATACTTACCAAAGCCAAACTATTGCTTAGGTAATGATATATCAGCTAGCTTCTTAATTGCTTTAAAGTATTTGATTAATGACAGTAAACTCTAGTTAAGCTTCACGTCACTACCTCTGTAAAGTAAGCACATGAGTGTTATCTTAATTTCACAGATGGGCACAGTGAGTGAGAGAGGATGTGCTCAGGATGACAGCCAGAAAATCTGCACCTGCTTAGGGAGCTGGAGCTGTTCGACAGCTCACGATCCTCATTGAATCCACGCTCTTAGTTAAGAAAGGATGTGAAAGAATTCACTTTATGTAATTACTTACTTATGAAATAGAGGAGTGAAAAAAAAGTACTTAACAGATCAGAAATTAAGAGCATTTTCTTACTGTTACTGTGTATCATAAAGATCTAGTGAGCATTGCTCTGTTTCTTGAGTCAGATTCTCAAGAAATGTTTTCTTTTCATTTTTCTGTTTTTTTTTTTTCACAACTTTCTGTGGTAATTTAGTTACTTTTAATAACTATAAGCTAATTCTAATAATTCTAAGCTTTGCTCATATTCCTAAGGCAAAGCTTATTTCTGAAATCCACCTTCCTCAATGCTGACTTTTCTTGCTTGCCTGTGGAAGTAACCGTACAGCTGGTTTCTGATCCCCTAAATGTAGGCGACATAGAATTTCTGCAGTATACATGCAATTTCGTTACCATTTGACTTTTAAGTTTTTATGATATGGTTTCGCTCAGGATAATGTTGTTTCATCCACTGATAAATACAGCATGCATCTTACTCAGAGTGTTTCAATAAGCTTTTTTTGTTCTTTATATTACCCAAATTGGATTCAAACTTTGAAAACATATTTGAACATACTTCTGTTCAGTAACAGAAATATCTTCTGTTATTTCTGACCTTCTGTATGTTTCCTCTCATCACTTGTAATAGAATCATTTAGGTTGGAAAGGATCTTTAAGGTCATTGAGTACAACCATTAGCCTGACACTGCTGAGTTACCACTAAACAATGTACCTAAGAACAATATCTTTTAAATGCCTCCAGGGATGGTGACCCAACCACTTCCCTGGGCAGCCCGTTCCAATGTTTGACAACCCTTTCAGTTATTGGATTTTTGGAAAATTTTTTTCTAAACCTTGCCTGGCACAACTTGAGGTCACTTCCTCTTGTCCTATTGCTTGTTACTTGGGAGAAGAGACCAACTCCCACCTCTCTACCACCTCCTTCCAGGTATAATGTCATATCTGCTCATATCAACTTCTGTCTTAATGCTAAACATCGTAATAAAAGGAGGTGGGAAGAACTTTGGAGACTTAAATCTTACTGAGTGGAGTAAATCTTAGAATATAAATGCATTGTTTCTTATAATGTAAGGAGACAATAGTTTGAAGGAGCTTGAACACACATAAACTTTCACAAATAATAAAAGGAAAGCAAAATCCTTTCCAGTTTCTGAACTTGATTTGTTTGAGTCAGGATGTCAGACATTCTGCACTAAGCCTTGATGTTAATTACTATGTAGGTCACCATTTTAATGGTTTTTCTCTTTGAACCTTTCTTGGTTTTAAATCTTTGTGTGTCAAAATGGCAAGAGGAGCAATCTAGAATTCAAAACTTGCATTTTTGTAAGACTTTACTGTTAAAAATGCCTTCAAGTGAGGCGTCACAAATCTGAAGCAGTGAATATTTTCATGTTTGAATAGAAGAATAAGAATGTGCTGCTAATCTGCAGTGGGTTGTATTTTAAGTGATTGAACTGGTGAGGCATGGAAAGCCGGGTGAAAAAGGGCTGGGGCCATGTGTCACAGGGGATTCACTAGTCACATCAGAGCTGAGGGTTGTTCTGTGGCATAACCGTGTGTGCCAAAATAACGCAAGTTTAAATGAGTGAACAGTAGACATCAGATGAGCAAGTATAGCCATGGGCTGGAAGGAAAGCGATCCTTATATTACATGCTTGTGTTTTGTAAAACATGCAGAGGTGTATCCTACTGTACCAAAACTAATTGGGTAAAACATTGGGGATCGGACATTTGTCAGCCTATGACTGCTCAAGCACATTTAAGAAGAAAACCATTCCTTGCTTTGTGTATTTCTTCTCTCTTCCCTCCAATCCCACTGACTTTTAAGTAGCAATAAATAGCAGTGATTATTTTGTCTAACTGAAATCTGAGGGACAATGGTTTAATTATTTCTCTTGCCTTTTATTTGTGTCTGCTATTTAGTCTCAAATCTCCTTGTAAGTAGTAAAGCTGTCAGGGTGAAGTGGGCATCAGAAGGTGAGTGGCAAGTACAGATCTCTTGCTTATAAAAATGACAGTTCACATTTAGCTCGTGTAGATAGAAGCACCTCTTTGTTGTCTGTAATTGCTTTTGCCCGGATGAGAAGTTCCCAGGTTCCAGAGGGCAAAATTTTGCAACAGAAGAGCCTTGGATGTGATTAATTTGCAGCATTGTGTGTTGGCAGTACATAGAGCAAGAGGCCAAAAGATAAAATGATGGGAAGCCAACTTCTTCTCCCAGCTGAGTTAGCTATGGCGTGCCGGGATTAGGGGAATCTTGATTGAGTTCAGTAATTAGGGTAACTTCACTTCCCTGAATGTCATTCTAGCATAACTGCTACATCTTCTCTTTTGAGAAAGCTTTTAAAGGGAATTTGTTTTGCCTGCATTGACAGACCTGCGGAGTACAGTTAAAAATAACTGCTTTGCAATTTAAAGACATGTAGTTTTGGGAACCGGATGTGTTTAACCTTCTGAAATATTTGCATTTCAGAAGTTGTAGTAGTACAGTTTCATAAAGCAGTGCCCTTTTCAAATGACTGTAACAGCAGTGACTGCGTAAAATTGCTTTTGATAATAGGGGAGAAACATGAGCAAGAAGCTTGTATTGAAAAAATCTACTCATTTTTATTAGCTGCTTGCCATCCTTCTTTCCTAAATTAAAATGAATAGCATGAAACTGGTTTTTTCCTGTGTATGTTTAGTCACCTTCCCATATAGTGCATGGACAAACACACTATTCTGAGCACAAGACTGGACCAACCGGTGTCAGTAAATAATTTCATGAGATCAGTGGTATCTGAAGTGCTACTTTTGACTTGTAACTGGGGGAAGAGGCATTGTCCAGAAGGTCTGGTCACCAAGATGCACATACGGTGTGAAAAAATAGTTTCAGTTCTGCTCACTCAGTTTATGAAGATAGGGAATTCTAAGTACCTATGTCTTCCACATCTCATGAATTATTTGTCTCTGTGAAGTGGGAGTTTAAACTGGGGCTTTGTATACTGTAACAAAGCAGTTAAAAATTTCAAAATTCTTCTTCTATTACAGTTCACAAGTTGGTTTTTTTTTCAGTGTGTGGATTTTCATTTGTTTGTCACTTACCTTAAATATCAGTGTTGATCTGTGTCTTAGCCATCACATAAATATAGTTTTCAGAACTTTATTTTTAACATAAACATAACATGCTGTGTACTTTCATTAGCCAGCTATGATGCCAGCTGCTTTTATAACTATTTTTGTTGTTTCCATCAGGAAAAAGCAGATGATTTTATTTCTGTTTCAATTTCAAGATGGATTTTTCATGTGTGGCATGTAGTTTTCTTAAGAAATATAGTTGATCATTAATTCCAATTAACTAATAAAAATATTTAATTTTTCTTGCAGGAGATGACCAGATGGAGAGAAAAGGTCAAGTTTTAATACTTTTAGTGGAACAAGCTCTCAGTTTCCAGGACTACAAAGCAGCCAGTATGCATTGCCAGGAGCTCATGACCACAGGTGAAGTGAAATGGGGATGGTGTGGGGTGATGGTAGTGGAATCTGAGTTCTGACTCTTGGCTTACTGTGAAGGATGGTGTTTCAGATTGGTCCATTTAATTCAAAAATCAGTTACGTCTTGTTTGTGGAACTCAGCTGACATCAGCATGTCAAATGTAGGAGGCAGGTGGTTTGAAATATGACAAATCCTGTTGTCGCAGAGGAGGAACTCCACGTGCTTATGGAACTACAAAATACTTAAGCCACTATGGCTTCTGGAGCAATGTTGGTCTTTTTCTAAATCAGTTTGGTTCACCAAGATCTCTCAACTGAAGTTGCAAACTGTCATTCAGATAATCCTTTATTTTTTGCATCAGTAGCTCAAAATGCATCCCAGTAGAGATTCCATTTTTAATTTGTCGTGTTGTTTAAATCCCTTTACTGTGTTTTGGTATTATGTTTGTGTTAATGTTCATGTTGAGATTAAACATGTGTGTTAATGTTCATTACACATACATAGTCATGTTTCTTTGTAAAGTTCTTGAGGGAAACATCTTTCAATATCTTTCTTAAGATGTGTTCAGTTTGCAAAAGTTCATTCACGTAGTGTAGAATCTTCTATGCATTTGGTCAATCTAAAGCTGAGTTACATCTGTTCTATGAAGCCTTTATGGTTCCTTTCTTAGAGTATGTTAAGCATTTGCAGAAATGCCACATGCCTTCCTTTATCTCATTCAGCAAGAATTATGCAGCATCCTCCTACCAACCTCAGAAGTATGTTTGTGTCCCTGTGTAGGTTATTCGAAAAGCTGGGAAGTATGCAGTCAGCTGGGGCAGGCAGAAGGCTACCATGATTTGGGGATGCGTCAGGAACTCCTGGCTTTTGCTCTGACACACTGTCCCCCAAGTGCCATAGAGGCGTTGCTGGGAGTGAGCAGTTCGTTGCAAACCCAGGTAGGTGTTTCTGAAACTTCTTTCGTGCAAGTTCAATGCTTAGCAGAGTAAAGGAGACTTGTGCTCATTTTAAAGTTTGTTCCCCTAAGTTCCACCCCCTAACAATTTTATATTTGTTCTACTCTATTTTTATGCTTTCACTGTTATATTTCGACAAATGGGGTCTCTTTACAGGCATTTCTGTATGATGAATTGGCTTCTCACATAGAAGTGTAATTGTATTCTCTATCTTTAGTACTCTTAATTTCTTTATTTATTGCCTGATTTAAACGTTTTATTTGCAAATGCAGTTAAATGGGTTTTTTTCAGTGTTTTCCAGGTGTTTACACACTGTAATGCAACTTCATTAAATGCCCAGATAAATGTCTAGTAAATGTTCTTACATTTTTATGATGTCTACCCAATATACAATGAAATTCTTTTCTCACTGATTTCAACCACGTAATAGTTTTAACAACTACAGCAGGTGTTATGTCTGAGACATTTTTATTAACTCTACAATGAGTGACTTCTTAATAGAATCACATCTTAGGTGTTCAGCTGATTATATTGTATTTGTGAGAACACGTAATTGTGGCATTTAAATACAAGTTATGGCAAGATGACATAGAAAAACTTCGAAAAGTTTCATTTGAAACTGCAGTGCAGTAATTTAGGTTGTCAAAATGTTAAATTTCTGCTCAGTGTAATTGTGGCTTGGCCTACATACTATTACTTATTTAAAAGTTCGTATTTGCCTTGGTTGTCTAAGAGGTCACAATGTTCATAGATTGTGTAATAAAAACATCTGAGAGGGCTTGCATTCTGTGCCTGAACAATGGGGGAGAAGGGAGCAGTGGATACAGTACAAATGCAGTAGAATTAAGGCAGCTGCAAGTGCGTAGCTTTTTTCTTTACAGAATTGCTTATATAGCAATCTGTGTGAGAAAAACTTGTTTACCCCCTTATGTGCCTGTACCTGGAATTAGAATTTGAAGTCTTTTGGCATTGTAAGTCAGAATTTGTTAGACTCTCTATGAATTCACTGCCTCTATATCGCTGTCTCATTCCTTCTACAGGCTTTGTATCCTCTTAGTTGCAGTGCCGTGCGTCTCCTCAGCTGCTGGCTATTACCCTCTTGCATCCCCACTTCTCCAAGGGAAAATATTCTCTGTCTTCTCCATTCACAAAACTTGAGACTCAATTTGTTGCTCAGGTTTCTTCGTTCATGCAGTATCATTTGTAGCAAAAGTTCAGTAATGATTAGTTTGGTATTTGCCTAGGAAGCCAAACCCAAGTCATGATTTCTGTTAAGCCTCATTTAATCAGTTTCTTCTGCAATTGCTTTCTTCATAAACTAAGCATAAGCTGTTCAGCTCATGTTTCTTAGGGGTCCTACATGTTTGGTCCAAGTACTCTGTCTTTGTATGTAGATAGATGCAAAAAATATTTATCAGAAGCACATGCTGACCAGGTGGTATATTCAAGTGTCTTTTGTGGACCTTCCACCTATGGCCTGTGGAAATTTTGCTCACAAAACTGTTATAGTGTGTAACATTTGCTTCTGTGGAGTTGCCCAACTCCTCAGAGGCCCAGTTCAGGCAATAGATGTTTTTCATGGAAGTTCTTTAGCCTACGTAGTACAGCAGGGTGCATATAATTGAAAAAAATAATAATTATATTGCCTGAAAAATAGCAAAAAAAAAAATCGCAGTGAATGGAAGGTCATTTCATCCAGGAACTACAACAGTGAGAGGTTGTCAAAGATACCTATGCGTTCTCCTTGTCTTCCCCTGCACTCTAGTTTTTCTATCATGGAAGCTTTTAAATCAGATTTTCTAGGGTTTCCTTATGACATCAGTCATAATTCTTGCATTTCATTGTTTGACTGGTAAGAGAGTATATTTATTTTGTATTTACAGATTCTTTATCAGGCTGTGAATTACCAGTTTCTTCCTTCAGAAGGAGGTGAGAATGTAAATATCTCAGGACATTCTTCTTTGATCAGTAAGGATATAGAGGTAAGCTTTAAAGGGAGTTTTATGAATTGTGTTGCATGTTATGCTGAAGAGCTGAACTTGAGTTTTTAGCAACAGCTACCTGTTTACTAGATAAAATGCACCATATTAAATAATTCTACTAATTTCTGTTCTTAAATTGTTTTAAGATCAAGGTTCTGCTTATATATACTGTTCTGATTTTTTTTTTTGTTGCTTCTTCCTACATAGTCTTAGCACTGTAGAGAAAAAACACAAACAAACCCAGAGGCAGGAGAATAGGAAAGTGCAACAAAACTTAACACAATAAAATATATAAATGTTGGTTTGATTTTTTTGATCTGTCCCAATTGCAAAGCAAGACATTTGAAAATAAACCTGAGCTATGTATTTAATTTAAAAATGTCTTGAATTAAACTTATTTTTCCCTTTGTTCTCTGCATCATGAAGTTTATAACTTCTTTGCCATTTTATAATTTTCCTATATTGCATGTGAAATTATTTTTGTGTTTAAAATCAGAAGGAACATTGAAAATAGAGGTAGGGCAGCAGGAAAAAACTCTACAGTTATTCTTTCTACTTTTCATGTTTACTGTTTTTAAAAAAGTAAGCAAGTACATTTAAAATTGCAAGTACATTTCTGTCATTAAAGAAGATGTAATAATGGATTTATGAAAGAAAGAGTGTCTTTTTCATCCTCTTCAGAGTGGAAAATTCTAAATTTAATTTTTTTTTTTTCCGTTGTTTTCTGTTTAATTGAGGTTTTTCATAGGTGGTAAGCAGATCGAAGCAGGGCAAAAATCTTAAAGAAATACATAAAAGAATAGAGGAAGAAAGAAAAGAGGTGGTTCATGTTGTATAGTCTGGCTTTTTGAGAAAAGTAACCGAATTGCAGCCTCCTTAGTGTCATTATATCCATGTGGAATTTTTACCAAGTACAGCTGTAGGTGGAACACACTACTCTTTGCCTTTGGAATATTTAACACCATGTGGCTTAAAAACCCACAACGCTCCTTTATGTTATTGGAATGAGAACGGGCAACTTCTATGTTCATGTCTCATGTATGTTTATTTATATATGTGTAGGCATACATGCATACTTTGTAAATATGTAAACATGCATATGTAAACATACATATACATATTTGCATACATAAAAGATAAATGGTCAAGAAAGTAAAACAGCACTGAAAACAGTGGTCAAAGGAAGAGAGCGAAACGCTTTCTCTGCTAGAATCATTGATGTGAGGAACGGGTCTGTTCACTGGCGTGAATGCGTTTTATTTTCTGGAAATTGGCAAATGAATCTGAGAGATGTTTGTGAAATGTAGAACCTTCTGATGTGGGTGTGGATGCATATGTTTACAATATTTTAATGGATATAACAAATTTGTCATGCATCACCTTTTATATGCTGTAGTACTATAAACTATATGTTGTGACTGAACGATTACACATTGCATATAAATGATTCAAAAACTTATTCACGGGTTTATCAGAGTTAACTCCCTCTAGTGTGAGTTATCACACTAAAGTCGCTAATTAACTTCATTATCAATTCAATTTGGATATCTAAAGCAATTTTCATTATGCTGAGGAAATTAGGAAATTATCCATTCATATGTTCTCTAATGTATCTTTCCTCCCACCCCCTCCATCCCCTCCACCCCCCTTAGTTGGGGTTGGTTGGTTCTTTAGAATTGGAAGTAGCAGAGTTGCCCTGGCCAGTCTGTATGTTGCTGCATTAAGTTTTTTTTTTTTTCCCTTCCTGTTTCAATACAGCTTCTTGGCACGTCATATTTCAGGCTGTTACACTATGAAATGAGTTCTGTATATTTGCTAATTCTTTTTGTTCTCTCCCAGGTGACTTAATAGGGATTTATAGCTTCTTTCATTTCTTGCAATGACACAGGAGGAAACGTAGCCAAGAATTTAGTCACTGTATAACCCTTCTTTTGTTACAGACATCTGAAATGTTAGAAAAGCAATATATTCAATAACTCAGTTTCTCTGACTTAACTGAATCCCATAACTGCAATTCCCATAGTTCCACTTCAGCTAATTCCTCGTGCTTCACCTTCACTCTTGCACAGATTTTCAGTTTCTTCAAAGAAAAAACAAACTATAAGATTTTTCTTTATGCTTTCTTTTTTGCTTAATGTTGTGATTAAATTATAGAACCCTTTTCTCAAGGAGTCAACAAATGTTCTTCTTTCTCACTTATTGATACCTTTTCAAATTGGTGCTCTAAATGTAATTTTCCTTATCTTGACTTGACTAAGCTTCTAGCATATATGTTTGGGCATTTGTTTCCCTATTGCCTTAAAAATACCTCTTTGTAACTATATAAAATTTTCCTTTCAAAGCTTTAGGGACCTTTTTTTACCCCCTCTTACGTTTATCTAGTATTGAATCATTAGTCGCTGCTGCCATTTTTTTTCATTATACCAACCTGCAACACCAGCTGGTCATGATTGCCAATCATTCTTCTCTTGATGAGCTGCTCTCCAGAGATGTCTAGAAACTAATTTCATTTTTGTTGTTTTAAGTTTTTCCTCTGAAACTTTTTTGCTTATAAAACATGCAGAAATCTTGATAGCAGCTGGCTACATATCTTCACAGATTGCATAGAAATGTGGTGTTTAACATTGCCGTCTTAAAACATCTATTATATGTACTTAAAACATGCATTATGTCTGTTATAAGTAAAGTCATTATCTTTTACATATCTGAATGCAAAAATTTAATTACAGTAAAGTGGCACATCAGCACCAGAGAAATTTGCAGTTTCCTTGAAACCAAACTCTTTGATAGGAGAGCGGACATCATTTCTAGAGGAGAGTATCTTCAAATTCTAGAAGGGATTTTCTTAAGTGTTCCTTAAAGAAAAGAAAATTTCCGATTAACAGAGCATTAGCAGCTTCTTTGCTTCTGCGTTTTTCCCAAGCACTAGGTCTGGGAAAAGACAGGATCTTTTAAAACATTTGTGTATGTGTAATTGGTATGCCATGCTTTTTATCCCTGCTGGTTAGAAATGATTAGGAAATACTGTATTTATGTGGCATGTATATATTATTATGTTCTGTTTATGTGGAAACTCTTCCACCTTGAGTCTTTGGAACATCAGGGCAAAAATAATGCTCCAGCTGCTCTTTCAAAGAGTTGAGATTTTTTTTAAATTTTATTTATTTTCTATTTTGCAATTAACTGGAGCTGTGTTTTGTGATTTAATAAATGTACTGGGGTTTATTCTGTAATAACTAAATTAGAATTCTTCTTATTGGAAGAGGTAGCTGTAATTCCTGAAGGGATTGTGTTCATTTACAGTGTCACTGAACTCTTGTGCGGAGAAGGAGAAAAATCTCAGCGTGGAACTCTATATGTACACTATTTAAACTCCTGTTGTAGGCAGTGAAGATCCAGTCAATGGTGCATAGAGAACAATGCAGTTAATTAGCCATTAGGTGCTTGATTCCGTTACTTAATCATAACTAACAGCAATTTGAGGTACTCTAAGTTATCCTCCTGTCCTTTAGCTACTGACCCCAAAAGTCTAGGTCCTCTGTCAGATCTACAAGTGTTAATCAGAGACCTTAATTACTGCTATATCTCTCAGACAGTCATCAAAGCCTATGTTTAAGCAGTTGAATCAAATGCATTGTGTGTGCTTAAGGCTGGGTTACTTTTTTCAGTTCCAGTGACATTATAGTCCTAATAAGAGGTTAGACATCCATTGACACCTGAATTTTAGTGTTGTCATCTTGAGCTGAATCTTTTCCGTAGTCTCTCATCTAGGTTCTAGTTTATCTAGGACTGAAGTTTTCAATTAGGCTGATTCATTAATTGTAACATACAATACAAAGAAAAAAACCAAAACCTAAAAAAACCCAACCCAAACCCCTCCAAGGCACCAAACAAATGTACAATAAACATCAATAGTTATGTAAAAGATACTATTTTAAATTATTCTTTTCCAATGGGAATACCAAAAAGTGAAAAAGAAAAAGGAAAGTTAATGCTTTAATGCTTGATATTCTGTCTTATGAACAGAATCTCTCGCACCTCACTTTTTTTTATAATATTAATGCATAATGACTCTTAATCCATAAAGTGTATACAGTGTATGCTTTTTTTCGTACGTTTTGATCCTTTCACCTTCACTAATTGTCATTAAAGACAAAAAAAAAAAATTCCATGTTGCAGGTGTTCTAATTTATTGCTCTCTTCTGTCGTTTATTTAAAAAATAGTTGGCTTTGTTGTTTGTCCTTGTGTTAGACTGTTTGGTATTATATAAATGTGTAAATATGAGCATATGTAGGTATATAAATATTTTAGCTGTTGTTTTAGAATATCTTGATAATTCAGAATTTGTTGGCTGTCTTCTTTTTTTACATCAATTTAGATTCATACAAAATTTTAAGTGGCTAATTTAGGGTTAACTTATTATAACATCTAACAACGTATTAGTTGTTGGTGCTATTTCTTTTATCAGAAGTGCTTACTTTTATAAAGGATAAGTAGAAAGAAATAATATAAGAAAATAACTTCTCTCAAACACTTTTCAAAACTTCCAAACTATAGCTTCTTCCTGAAGATACAATTAAGGGATTAAAGTTGTCTTTGTAAAATGAGACGTCCAACAGTCTCTATGGAATCATTTATTTTATGAGAGATTGATTCAGGATAGCAAAAAGTTAGAACCTTAAAGTGTTGTTGTTCCAGGTACACAGAGGAATGTCTTTTTAGAAAACAGAATTCTTATTTGTGCAGAAAAGTCTGTAATTACTCGTAATAGTTGAAATGCTTTTTAGAAAAAATCAATAGTTTATCTGATAGCTGTAGAGCTCTAGAAGCATATACACACCAGCATACAATTAGCCTGTTAGTTTTCATGCTACTGAAGAAGGTTTATTTAAAAAAAATGTATTTTGCTCAAGTGCAGTTGAGAACTTGGGGAGGGATTTTTTTTTTTTCAGGTTCTGTTTTGCTTGGTTTTATTTTTTACCCATAGAGAATCAGCTAGATGTGCTGCAGTGTCTCCTCAAAAAGGAGGTAGAGAGAAAAATTGGTATGAAAGATTTTTGTAATTTACTTTAAATGCTATATACAGAATACTAAGTACCAAGACTGCTTTATTTAGAAAAAACAACACACAAACAAGAAATTCTCCCCCACCCCACCAAGCCACTAGACCTAGGGGTTTTCTTCTGCTTTTTACTTTTTAGAGGAGTAAAAATCCTGGCTTGCTTTACTTGGCCTGTTCTTTCTTCATTTGGTGAAGTGAGAGCTGAAATTTCCAGTTTAGCCAATCAGTTCATTCGTGGTGCATCTGTGAAATGCAGAATGTAATTTCAGAAAAGACTGAAAAAAATGCTGAAGCCTTAACGGGAAGAAGATCATAAGAATGGTTAGAGTTGTAAGGGACCTTAAAGACCATCTAGTTTCAAAGCCCCCTGTCATGGGCAGGGACACCTCCCACTAGACCAGGTTGCTCAAAGCCCCATCCAGCCTGGCCTTGAACACTTCCAGAGATGGGGCATCCACAACTTCCTTGGGCAACCTGTTCCAGTGTCTCACCACCCTCACAGTGAATAATTTCTTCATTGTATCTAGTCTAAATCTCTTTTGGTTCAAAAACCATTGCTTCTTGTCCTGTCGTTGCACTCCCTCTTAGGACAGACCTGCTACTNAAGCCCCCTGCCATGGGCAGGGACACCTCCCACTAGACCAGGTTGCTCAAAGCCCCATCCAGCCTGGCCTTGAACACATCCAGAGATGGGGCATCCACAACTTCCTTGGGCAACCTGTTCCAGTGCCTCGCCACCCTCACAGTGAATAATTTCTTCATTGTATCTAGTCTAAATCTCTTTTGGTTCAAAAACCATTGCTCCTTGTCCTGTCGTTGCACTCCCTCTTAAGACAGACCTGCTACTTCACTGGTCAGCTTGAGGCAGTGATTTAATGCATACAACAGTAAAAGGTTCTAAAACCAAATTAATCTACACTGAAATTCTGCCATATTGGAGCTAACTTGTTTTGTCACTGAAGTTACAGTGGGACATAATTCACTTGAGCATAACTTGGCATCCTTTTGCTCTGATGTCTGAAGTTTTGTCATGAGTTAGTAAATTGTAAACTGATACCTCACATTCAGTTATACAGGTATTCATTTTTCTATTGCAATACACTTCAGTTCATTGGGAAATGAATAATAGTTTTTAGGGAGAAACATTGAATATAAAGCTGTTGAAATTTGCTCTATGAAGGAAAATAGATTTTCTGTTGCTGAAGACAACGTGCTTATATTAACATGCTGATTATATATTTATGTCTACTGTGTAAGCTTTGTAAAGCATGCAATTAACACAAACTTTTTGGGATTGGAATAGCACAGAGCAACCAACGTGGATGTTGTGGGTATTATTTAAATGTTTTACATGAGGGAGAGCTGGTAACATGTTTTACATGTTCCGTTTGTGGAACATGCCTTCCAGTTTTAAGAAACGTGAGTTTACTGAGACTGAGTAAAGATGTTTTGCAGGATAACATGTAGACGTATATGTACATGTATTGCACAAGCAGTGTGGGATTGAGAATAGGCTGGGGTCTTGATTCTTTTTTGCAGTCTTTTATGTTTGCTATATTTGGTACGTTGTAAGTGCTGGCTGCAGAATTTCAAATCCTGATGATACTTTTTCACTTGGTGTGGAGATGAATGTTTACATCTCTCAGCCATTTTCCCTACTGAGAATTCAACTTAATTAATGCTACCTCTGTGCAAGTACAAGATTGTCTCTACTATAAGCTTTCTTGAATTATTGAAGATTAATTTTAGCATGCTCAATCTCCTCATTTGTTGAGAGATCATTATTTTAACAGAAGCATTCAACAATTATGTAAAATACTACCATTATAAACTTTTGAATTAAGAACAGCTGGTGTCTGTGGAAACAAGATAACAGTTGAATAAGGGGCAAAATGTTCTACTGATCATCCTACTCCACGTTGAAACTTCTAAATCACTTTTAACTTGTCTTTTGTTTGTTTTTATGATGGCTGCTGCTTAAGTTAATGATCATTAAAATATGTTATTAACATAGTGTGCCCGAACAGTAATGCGTTTTGCTTTAGGTCATTAACCTAATTAAATAATGAGTCTAACGCTTGCTACTGTGTGTTGGATATGCTCACAGGATGAAACCAACGTTTCCTCTAGCCAGTCTGCTGATTTGTTGAACTGGACAACATCAAAAACCATGAAGGTTTTGTCAAACACAACTATGACTACAAAAGCCATGCTGCACGCTGTCAGTGATGGACAGTGGTGGAAGAGATCATTAACTTACCTTCGACCATTACATGTAAGGGATTGCTGATGTGTCACCTTCAGTGATGCATTAGTATAAAAGCTAGGCTTCTTTGTAGGTATCCGATAACTGAAGACCTCAAATCAATAAATGAACTAAGAGACATTAGGGGATTGTTTGCAAGCAAATCCTAATAAGAGAAGGGGTCTAGAGCTGTTTCCTTTTCTTGTTTTCTAATCTGTTTTCTCCAGCTTTCTTAGCGTAGCGTGAGAAGGTATAGTTGAAATTTGGCAGAACTTCAGAACTTTGGGGAAGAAAGCACAGTGAAGTCCATTCTTTAAATACTCGTATTTTATATTCAAAACTGTTCCTTTTCAGTTTCTCTTTTTTACCTTCTCTATTTCAGTGGATTTTCTGTAATGTTTATGTTACTAGTTTCTTTGATAATACTTTTGAACATGATTCTTTTTCTTTATTTTAAGAATACTGGACCTCATTCAGCATTGGTTTATGTAAGATGACTCCTCTCTTGCTCCCCACTGAATTCAGTAGTATTTTTTATTTACTGTTGCTTCCCTTCTGAACAGCAGTTACAGACTTTTTAATGAATTTTTTTTTTTTTATAAGTAGGCTAAACTATACTTATTTTTCCCAGGGCCAAGAATTTGGAGGTGTACTAAAAAGTGGACATACAGAAAATGCCACTGTGGAAAAGCAAGGCTGTCATCCATTTTACGAGTCTCTAATTGCTGATCCATATGTTGCAGAAGTAAGTTTCTGTTACAGAATTCTGAAGTGTTAATTTTTGTGGAGATCTTATAATTAATTAACAGTATAGATTTTGGATTATTTGTGTGACTTGCAAGGATTTGAAATTTTGTGAAATAGTAGGAAAAATTTCAGCATTAAACACAAAAGAAAGCAAATGCAGAAACCAAGGTAGATAATGGCATGTGGTATAAGTGAGCTAAATATAACTGCAGGGTGCAGTGCGCGTGTGTCACTTATCTTATTTTACTTCTAGTCTGAAATCAGCTATGGCTCATACCAGAACAATTCTTTGGAAAGCTTTGCAGAAGTATTGCTGAGAACACAGAAACTTACAGAAACAAAAAGTGAAGGAAAAGACCTACTTCCAACAACAGAAGGTACGGGTGTGTGTATAGTCACTCCTGTATTTACTATGTATAATAAATATAGGAGAATTCATTGATGGTTTTAAATATGGAGAATTGCACACAATGACCTGAAGTACTGCCTGGGTATTTTGTGGGAATTGTGATTTGGTTCAACATCTTACATTGGTAAGTAGTCTTGATAGAAGTAGCTGCAGAATTTTCAAGAGAAGTAGTATTTTTAAAAGGAGTCACTCAGTAAAGGCTAGAAACCTGCAATCTGAAAGTTGGCTTTAAATAAGCAGAAACTGATATTTGGGGGGCTGACAAAGGTATGAGCATTATGGGAGGAAAAAATTGTTGAAGGTTTTCTGAATGCTACCGTGTACATATTTAAATGGAAACTTGCAACCCAGTGTTAATATTATTTGTATGTATGTTTGTGTATTCGCTTGTTCAGATTCTGTGCCGATTTATACACAGATTTCAGTATTCCAGGATCATTACAGTATTTTATTTGGTAATTAATGCTTCACTGATGCTTCTGGAATCATGAGAACTTTTTGTCTTTTTCTGAAATATCTATGTTTTATAGGTTAGGCTTAATAATTTACCTGAACCAGTTTCACTTTTCAGAAAATCAAAAGAGTACTCAAAGCCACCTATGATTGTTTGTCTTTCCTTTTGTCTGTCTCCTGCTGGTTTAAGAAATGAACTGTTTAAATATTTACATGTTGTTAGTGTCGTTTGAAGGAAGATGTAATAGAGATATCTTACTCTGTGGTAAGTTCTGCCATGAAAAATGATTATATTAAATCACTTGCAATATGAGAAAAGTTTCAAGTGAGACTTTCTTCATAAGCCACACAGTTTTATTTCAACTGTTCAGTGAAAACCAGCATATTTGTCCTACAGATATATGATTCAGTAGTTTGAGATATTGCTATTTCTACAGATAACCTCTGCAGTTGTAATGTAACAACACTGTGAATTAGAAAAGGTCAGCAACAGGTTGTGTAAATGGGGATGTAATTTTTTCCTTTCATGCTCTCTTAATGCAAATATAGTTTTAAATCAGTAGTTACCATCTCTTTTCTTGCATGCTGAAAGCCCGTAGACTTCTAGCTCTGATTCCTGTGTCTTAAAGGAGGGGGAGGCAAGGATTAAAAAGTATTAGTTTCTTTCTTAGGGCAAATGATGTTAGTTGGCAGATCTTTGGTGATACTTCCTTTTGGTAGTCAGTAGACAAAGTTCTTACACGTAAGTGTAACGTAGCTTTCTGTAAATGAATAGATTGTTAATTTGCTAATTGTAATGTATTTAGCCCTGGATTAATCCTGTTGGATCACACATCTCCCCCTCTTTAATGTTTTGCTTTATCAATTCCCTTGAAAGTCCTTATGATGAGTTAACACTTTCAGGATTGTGGAGCTTGAAAAATGTGCATATTAATAGCACACTGCTAAAGTTTAAAATAAGAGTCACGCAGATGTGATCCCCGTTTATTATTCTGTGGGGTTTTTTTCCCATATTTTCAGGCTCACTCAAAGCTTTGAGAGGATTTTGCCATATGAAACTTGAATGTGAACATGAATTATTAGCTACTAGTAACTTACAAACATAGCAGATGTCATTTTATTTTGCTGACAAGTTTGAATCCTGTTTCTTTACTTCTAGCTGTCTTCTAGAACAGCCACAGCAGCAGATTTCAACTCTTGTTAGAATTGACAAACCTGAAAGAAGATGCAGTTCAGCAAAGAAACCCTAGATGTACTTAGCGCATTATCTTAGGAGAAGTTGCAGTATGCATCGAACTCTGATTCTCTTACTGCAGCAGTGTCATGCTCCAGGTGTCAGGGAATGGATAAATGCTTTCCCCAGAGGCAATGTGCATGATAAAACTCAAGATCATGTTTGCTGCCTCTCTCGTGGATTTTGTAGGGTCACAGGCCTTGTACTTTGAATTTTCTTGTCCTTTCTATCTGGATATAGGTGGAAGACTGAGCATTTTCAAGCAAAGTGGTAACACCCATCACTTTGGGTCCAATAAAACACTCTTTCCTTAGTTGTGCCATTGTAGTGCATCCAGATCTAGCGTGACCAAGGCAGTGTTGTGCTTCTTTGTTTAATTACAGTTGTCTTTCTCCATGGCCCTTAAGGATTTGATGGGGAGGTTGAAGACGAGATCTGAATGCAAAGTTAACTACAATTGATGGCTACATTTTGTTTTAACGAGATTAGGTACTAAACTTGAAGTAAACCCAAGAAAGTCATACCTATTACTGCTCTGGAGTTTTAGAACAAAGAATAGCTTCATGTTTTCTATGATTTTGCATTTGCTTGCAGATACGCGTGTTTAACTGCACTATAGACTTCTAAGTTGAGTGAGATTTTATCACATCTAAAAGAACAATGGAAGACTCAAAGCAGGTTTTGCATTTTTTTCATAGGAGAAAACATGGAAAAAGAGTTGAAACTTCCTAGGTATTGATAAATTCCAGTTTTCACAAATAAACCATTTTCTCCCCTGCTTTGTGTTCCATACAGGCTTGTGGCATAAAGTCCTGCACAGGTGATAAAAATTATTCATAAACCAGATAATTTTTGTGTGTGTGTGTTTTCCCGAGGACAGTGGAATTGTCTCTCTGCTTGTCACTGCCTATCCTTCCTGGTTTGCCAACCCTGTAGCCTGTAATTTGAACTGAACCCAGTTAGATATCAGAGAATTCCCATAGGGCTTCACTGGGAGACAGAAACCTGTATGAAATTAGTCTTTGTGTATACACATGTGTTTGTGTATATGTAAAGTAGGCTTGTTTGTGTATATATGTACATGGATGCACGAACACATATCTGCACACAAGCACACAGAAACCTTATATTTATTGAACCAGGACAGGGAATGTTTTTTTCCTCAGAAGTGATGACAATGGTGGCAGGTCTTTCTTTTTTAATCCATTCTGTCAACTGGGATGCCTTTGTGTTGAGCTTCATGCAATAATATGAATAAAATCATATTGTTTTCTGGCTTTGTATTGATGCCATGTTCTTTGTCATGATCGCTATCTGAAGGCTGAAGATAAATTTTTGCTAGTGTGGCAGTTGTCATGTTGGAGATGTTCAGTTGGAAGAGAACCCACAATTTATGATGTATTTCAAGGCTTTTCAGTCATTAATTTTCCAGAGAAAGGGAGAGGAGAGCAGAGCCCAAATTCTTCTTTCCCTCCTTCCAGTTTTTTCTGTTCAACTAGAGGTGGTTGTAGGAATCTATAAAGAAAGCTTGCTTGTGCTCAGAGCAGGAAATACCAATGTTGCGAACTAATTCGTCAAGATTTTAATATTGCGTGTTTCTAGAGCCCTGTTATTTTTGCTTGGACAGCATACAGGTTGTTTTGAATGTAGCAGAAACAAGCTGTCACCAGCAAGGAAGCTATTTGAAGTGTAGAGCATAGGTGCTGTTGGACAGGCTTGTGTTTGCAGTAAGCGTGACGTATTGCCATGTAGGCAGCCTCTGTGATGACTTGTCACATAGAAATTTGTTTTTTCAATCTGACTGAGGGCCAGCATGTAAATCCACTTCAAGCTGATGGCAAATTAATGGTAATCTCAAAATTGTAATTGGCCATTCAAGACTTTCATAAATCATTCTTTGGAACAAAGAATTCACTGGGGGGCTGTGTGTGTAAAGTAATCAAGTTTCTTGCCAGTGTGCCCTCAGGAGTAGTTTATGTAATGTGGGAATATAGGTATTTGAGATTTCCTTAAAATAAACAAAGAGCTAAATTGCTGGAAGGCAGCTTCAGTTGCTTGGAAGAAGAAGAACAACAACAATAATAATATCATAATCTCTAAAAAAGGAAATCAGAATGTTATTTTTCTGGTATACTTAGAATTCCTTATGCATTTTCTTGTCCAGGTTTCAAAAGACTTCTGAAGGTTTCCCTGGAACCCGTAATTTATATTCTTTACCTCCAACACTGAATACTAAGTGTATCATGATAATTGTTATTCTGTAATTGTTTGGAACTTTTGTAGCAACCAGAGTGATGCTAGACTTCAGTAGCTTCATGAAGGGCAGATCCTGTGAATAATTAACAAATCTTAGGTGCTCACATTGTCTTGTGTATTGATTCTCCTATTTGTGTAATGTGAAATATGGTGTGTTTTTTAAACAAAAAAAACCAAAAAACAAGTTTGGTATCTGTAATGTAGGGAAAGCAGGTAATTTTTGTGTCAATTCTACCAGAAGTATATCCTTTTATAATCACAGTAACTGTTCATTAATGCAGTAATTTTGACTGTCATGCTGATATTTCTTTTTTCAGTATGTGGCAGGACCTGCCTTTGGTGTTTCACTGATCTTATTTAAAATTCATATGACACTTGCAACATTCTTTTTTTTATTATTTTTAATTAAGACAGAAGTTTTTTATATGATTTGTTGTGTTCAGTGATAAGTGAATTAGAGTTCAGGCTTGAAGAGAAGACATTTTGTACCATTGCTTAGGTTGGTATCTTCAAATGCTTACAACATTACATTGCTGCCTTGATTTTACAAGCAAAAGATTTACTTGTCATAAATCGGTACAGGTGATATTTTAGTGGCTTTGTTTAGCATCTGTTACTGCATAGTCTCATTCTTGTTTGGTTAATGCATCAGCCACTTTGCCTGGAAGTCAAGGTAAAGCTGTGCTGCAGTTTAATTACATATTATCTGTTTCTGGATTGCACTGATAAGTGTTTAATTAAGTATGTATAGAGTGCTTCAAGGTAGTATCTAATCAAATACGGTTGTGCTGAAAACGTTTCATTTGCTAACTGTGAAGGCTAGATGGGTCAATAATCAAAGCTTTATTTCTGCTCCCTATATGTTGCAGTTCTGCTACAACTGGCAAGTGATGCTTTACCAAATGATATGGCCTTGTCTCTTGCCTACCTACTTGCACTGCCGCAGGTATGTTGATAGTGATTTTGTTTGTATGTTTTTGCCAGGAAGGACTATTTGTGGCATATCGAAAGTCCATAAGAAAGCGTAATTTCCTTATGGTTTTAAAATCTAAATCTTTGAATTCATTTAAATACAGATTTTTTACAGATTGGGTTGGTGCATCCAACCCAAACACCGAACAAATGCCCTTAAACAGGCTTAGGAGCGTGGCACTGGTGAAAAGATACATTTTCTTACTTCAAATAGTAGTTGGGCGACCTGACTGACAGTTCTAATGTAGCTCAGAAATATGGATAATAATTTTGGGGTATAGAAGCATCAAAACTGTAGTTGGAAAATAATTTTAGTTAGGAGTTTATGCAAAGGGAGAAAAGCATCATAATGTTGAATTATCTTTGTGTGTGTGTAGGTTACTGATTTACTTCTGTGCCAGAAAAACAATGTCAGAGCTATTTCTAAATCACAGCAAGTAGCTTTGTAGAAAGTTTGTGCACTTAATGTTGTATGCTTGCTAATTCTTTCATCTAAATTAATGCTCTCTTTCTCCTAGGTGGTAGATGCCAACAAATGCTTTGAAAAGCAATTACATTCTGCGTTATCTCTCCAGCTGGCAAGTTATTACTATAGCCTGCAGATCTATGCTCGTTTGGCACCATGTTTCAAGGACAAATGCCACCCTCTCTACAGGGTTAGTACTCTTTCTTTTTAAAACCATATTCATTAATGTGTAGCATTAAAGCTATTCTAAAAAGCCAGTACATGAGTTAAGCCTGTTAAGGAGCTGATCTGACTTACACTGTGAGCAGCCTGTTAGGTTACACGTAATTATTCCTCTGCAGTGCTGTAAACAGACAAGTACTTCACAATTTGTGGAAGAGTTTTTGAAGCACAGTGTCAAGTGTCATTTACAGGTAATAGCACTATCTGTCTTCAAAGTAGCTTATAAACACTAAGCAATAACGAGCATAGCCTCTGCTGTCATCTTACAATACTGATAAAATATAGTACTTCCTAGGAAGAGTCAAGTGTCCATTTAAACCAGGAAGCTGCTATTCAAAAAGTTTCCATAGCCTTCCTGAAGGTGTGTTGGTTTGTATTTTAGGTTACATATGGCTTTTTGGAAATTCGTCCTCACTCGTTGATGAATTTGTTGATTTCCTTTTACAAGTGTCTCTTTTTGAAATGGCTTTGTTTCTTGTCACCTGCTATTAAACCAGTTACATGGTAAACTCCAAACTAAATGAAAGAGGTGATACATAAAGGTTTAGTAAGGCAGCAGCTGCCATTCCTACTAAGATACCTGAGTAAAAACTCTTCTTTGCCACTCCTTTCCAAATTTACACCAGTTCTTTTCTCCTGTACAGAAGCTCTTTGCACTGTTCAGTTTTCAGCCTAGCACTGCATTACAGCTCAAACCACTTCTGGTCAGAAGTTTTCTGAAAAGAGAGACCATGAATTGTGAGATTCATGGTGGCATGAGAAGAGATTTTTTTTTTTTTTCTTCCCATATTCAGAATGACTCCTGATTTACAGAGGAGTCTGTTTTCATATTTGCCCAGTTCTGCAATTGGGCAGCCTTTCATGTTCCTGGTGATATTTGCATTCTGCTGTCTTATTTTTAGAAGCTAAAGGAAAACTTAGCCCACAACTAAAATTTGTGGAACTTGAAAATATGTTGGTTGTGAGGAATTAATTAATTCTTTGAGCATGGGTCTACCTGCTGCAAGACACCTTTGATGAAAAAGAGAGACTTATTTTTTTAGTTTAGCTTTTTTAGACAGTCTTATTTAGTATAAAGACCTATGAAGCTGTTCGAAAGAGTAAGTCTTAAGAACAGAGATGTTAAGGATTGAACTCCAATTGCTATTTAATAGGAAGTTGCTTCCCTCAATGCCATGCCGTTTGCTGTCCATGGGAATAGATCTAGCTGTGGTTTTTATTTTTGTGTTTCCTAAGAGCTTGGGGGGGGGGCGGGAAGCAGAAATGAATTTAAACTTTTATGGTACAAATTTTTACGAGGATGGTAAACTCAGTTGTAGATGTAATTCGATAAAGATTGTCTTGTAGCTCATGCCACTGGTGTCTTGCATCACCGTTATTTTCTGACTATTTCTCAAAAGAGAAATGCATCTCTAGGTCCTTTAACTGGATAATTCAAAGCTGCTCATTATTCTTAATGCCCAAAGGAAAGATAACAGAGTCCGTTCTTGTGGGTGAAGGTGTATAACCAATTCTTTTTCCTCCCCCTTCTAAACCTTTATGTATTCAGTAAAGATCTAAATCTGCCACTTCAGCCACATGTCTAGAAGTTGGATCCTCAAGATCACAGAGCATATATTTCTGTGTAACTTTAAAATCTGTGTAACTTTAAAATTCTGTGTCTACTTTAAAATAACATTATGTAAATCTTTCAAAACACTATATGAGTACCTCTGGCATAATGGGAGAAATGTTCTCAAAATGAAAATGACAGATGTTTTAGAAGGATAATGGGGAGCAGGGGTGGGAGAGTTCCTCTTCCACTGGCTAAGATGGAATTTTAGGACTTGCTTGTTAGTCAAGAAAAATGTTTTGAAGGAATGATTCGATCTGTTGAATGAAGGCTGGTTTATTTATTTATTTATTTTTAGTGTCACATGAAATACTGACAGATAATATCTGCACATCAAAACAGAATCATAAATTGCCAGAAATTCTCATTAACTTTTTTGTACTGTTGATGGCCCAAAGGAAATCAGCTTGATAATTTCTTTTTCTGATGAAGTTACTACTTTGCTTTAAGGAGAAACAAAGGGATTTGGTTGTAAAGTACTTCTTTAGCCTTGTACCCAAAACAATTTTGAATTTTAGTTGTTATAATAATATAAACATAATAGTTATAGTTTAGGGCATCTAAGCTATATTAGTTTCTTATCCCGAGGAAGATGTTAAAGGAACTTTACAACCAAATAAAACCACAGATAAAGGTCTATAAGAATAATACCAGGCAGAAGAAGAGAACAAGATTTCCAGAAATGGACTGACTGTGGAAAGCATTGGTGTGAGGAGACTCATTACCCTTTGAGAAGTTGTATTTATTTTTGGTTTAGGTCTGTACTGGGCCTGGCAGGAATGGGGTTAACTTTCTTCACAGCAGCTCCTATGGGGCTGTGCTTTACATTTGAGGCTAGAAGTGTTGATAACACAGCAGTGTTTTGGTGTTTTAGCTGCTGCTGCACCCTGCTTGCCCAGCATTAGGGCTGTCTCCCCCCTGCCACTCTTATTCACTGCTCGCTGCTTCCCAGTCTCCATGAGTGAGAAGAAAAGCTGTACAGCAAGAAATTTGCTGCTTAATTTTTGCTGTTAATGGCTTATCTCCTCATTTGTCCTATCCCGGTGATCTGATAAGTCACCGGAGCAAATATATCTGGGGGATTGTTTACTCCAGAAAGGAGTGAAATAGTTTAATTACCCTAAGGTTAATTAATATGTTATGTTCTTGTCCTCATGCTAATCTAATGCTGAGGTGTTTCTATGATTTTTGGAGAGGAGTGTTTTACTGAGAAATGCTGCTAAGTTGCAGAGGGGAATGGGAATTTTGCAAATAATAGCAGATGAGGAAGATTGCTGTTAGCAGAAGACTCTTAGTTTTTTATTTTATTCTCTTACCTGTTACTTTCACTCAAGAAAATGAATTCTGTTCCTGTCCTTTTGTGCATTGCAACTGGCAATATGTTGAAATGGTAACCTCGGAGATTCTCCTTCGTGATGCTTTTGATGCAGCTTAGAGGTGGCAAAGAAGCTGGGAGTTCAGTTCCACAGGGTTAAGTACCCTGATATAACTGGGTTTTGAGGCACTATGTGAAAGGGTGCATTTATACAATGAACTTGTGCTCTGTGCATT
This sequence comes from Tringa tobata, assembly GCA_033628505.1. NCBI lineage: Eukaryota > Metazoa > Chordata > Aves > Charadriiformes > Scolopacidae > Tringa > Tringa tobata. The sequence goes on from JAHREE010000186.1 coordinate 2,847,964, forward strand.
TAACCTGCTTCCCCTTTCTGTGGCTGCTGCTTAGGGGAGCCTCTATCAATCTCTCTGCAAGAGGCAGAATTAGGTCTGCTTTCACCTCACATAAATTCCCTGTCTACAAAGTAGGGTTTTTTCTGGTTTTGTTTTAATTTTCTGTCTCTGTTTCTATCACAACTGTTGTGTATTCTAGTTCCTGTGCTGTTTCTCTTTATTCCTGTCTGTTATTCCTGTCTATTCCCATCTTCCTTCGCAAGACTGTATTTAGTCTGTCTGTACTGCCCTCACGACAATGGCATCCATAGGCTTTAAGTGCATTAGGTGGCTGTGACAAATATGTCATGTGTGTCTTATTCCCTCTCATCTCCTTTCCCATAGAGAAAAAACAGCATGTGGAGCAGTTTGTTAAATTGTTATGTGCTGATATGTGTTTATCTATTTTTGCATAAATGAAAGCAAGGTCAAAAGAACAGTGCTTGGAACTTGGGACTGAATATCTAGAAGTTTGTGTTGATCTTACCAGGAGTTCATTCTGCAGGCTTGACCTGGCTCCCAAGGCAGTTCTGTTGCTTATTTGTATAAGGTTGACCTTAATTATAAATACAGCTATATTAAGCTAGAGAAGCAGAACTCCCAGCTGTTGTCCTTATGCTATAGCTTTAGGTAATATTCTAAATGTAGGATGTTGAAAATAAAATTTGAACTGGAAATAATTACTATATAAGAAGGCTGTATACAGGAGGAGGGAGAGAGGCAGATCCTATGGCAGATCACTAAATTCTACCATGTTCAAAGGCTTAAAACTCAAGTAAGCTCTCCAGTCATTGTGGACAGTTTTTAACATCTTCCAGTGTGATCCCTGAATTAGTAATCCAGCAATTAGTGGCATTGTGGTCAGATTGTAACAAGTATGTTCCTTTGGTTGAGATATGTTTCTTGTAGATGAGCCTGTGTTTCACAAGTCCTTATATTTCTTCGTTAAGCACACAACGCTACAAAGCATTACCATTCTTAGGTGGGACCAGCTTGTCTTTAGGTGACTCAGAAAATATGTTTGTTTGTGTTTTTCCCTTTTTTTTTCTTCCAGATAAATTGTGCCTAAGAAAAGGAGTTGCAGTGTTTCTTTCTTTTATTTCTCAAGGGTTATATAAGCTATTCTGTTAAATCCTACTTCTGAAAGCAGAGTGAGTGTTGTTCTTGAGCCAGCTATTCAGAAATACTCTTTTAAAAAAGAGGATCTTCAAACCAGGCTTTCATTTCAGGAGAGGTTTGAGGTCTAGCTTGCCTGTGTTCCTCTGGGGACGTATTTGTGGTTTTTCATGCAAGAGAGGTAGTTGAGATAAGCACTAATGCTTTCCTTCTTGCAAAAGGTTTTGTTCCTCTCTGGGAAACAGTGAAAAGGTGACCAACAGCTTTTTGAAGCAGTCTTCCTTAGTCAGTTGGATCTATCTTTATTTTACGTTCTTTTTCTGTGCTTCTGTAATGATTTTCTGCAGTCAGTAAACATCATTAATTATCCAAGCAGCCTGAGTGAAATTTTCTGTTCATCTTAGAACACAAAATATTTCAGCAAAATTTTATTCATGTGGGTTGGCAATATAGGTAACTTTTCAGACAACGCTGAATTTACCTTAAAATATCTTCAGTAAAAATTCAAGGCAATTTGTAGACTAACTTGCAGATAGTAACATTCAGTAGTCTTATAAATACTGCAGTTAACCTGGTTGACTGTATAATTTAATTTTGTGATGATGGCTGTTTGACGTTAAAACAAAATATATAGATGAAATGAAATTTGTTAGCTGCATTTTCTTCCTGGTTTTTCTGTTATTTCTAGCCAATGATTGTGGTACCTCTGCAAATAGACTTAAAAAATCCTGCAGAACATGGTTTTGTATAATAGATGTTATACGCTGCTTAGTCCAATTCTAATACCGTCTTTAGTGCAATTCCTGAAGCAGAAATAAAAACAGCAGGTAATATTATTTTAAGGTTTGTGCTAGCAACATCTGATTTATAATTCAAAACTAACAGCCTAACTCTCAATCCTTTCTTATTCAGTCTCTTCTAGTGGCTTTTTTGGTAGAGAATATTCCTGGGACTCCACTTATGTCTTACTTTTAATCATACCAGCATCTTGGGCAACCTTTTGTCCTTAAAAGATTCAGTTAGTTTTCAACAGAATGACCTTGAAGTGGCAGTGGCGTACGCTGCCTTCCTGTCCAAATGTTTCAGTTCTCAACCTTGTGTTTCAGCATTGCTTACTCAAAACATTTAACATTCCCTCTATTAAAACAAGCAAAGAAAACCAACACGTTCTTGGTGTACTGTGGTGACACGAATAGACTTTAAAATCCTTATGCTTAAATATAGCTGAGACATTATAATATGTTACCAAAACTTCTGATGAATCATTTAAGATTATAAATCTGAAATATAAAATTGTTTTAATATTCTCTGAATGTATAAGACTTACTTACAAGTTTGATAATTGAGGATTTATTCCTTAGCTCATCTCCACTTCATTTTTTTGTTAGTTAGTGCAACTGTATTGTGACGCATCTTGTAGCTTACAAAAGGTATAGTAGTAGGTATCCTTATATGTTGACTTGGTGTGGTTTCACTGGTGAGTGATAGGATTTGTTGCTTCCTGTATCCATCTAAAAAATGGTTGTGAAAGCTGATCTTGAACAAATCAGTGTTGTCACCCAACAATATATGTAGCTGGAGCATCAGGAGGACAAAGAAAGTTGAGGTATCCTTGTACTTGAGTGATGTGACAGTACAGGTTTTATTTCTGAGATGTTCTGGTCTTCCATCTCAGCCATGTGCTTTATCTTTGGCTTTGAGTAGATCAGATGGGAGACAGCTGTGATCTGAATGGTGGGCCACCCCAAACTCATATGGTGCTGTGTCGAAGGTGATGTACTCTCGACTCACAGTGTGACAACAGACTCAATTGAGAACAAGTGTCATTGATGTAATTCATTAAAAGCTGTCCTATGGAGGGATGGATTTTACTTCTTTAGTGAGTACGTGAGGAAAAATGTCACCTATATGTGTTTCTTTTAATTCTTTTTTTTTTCTTTCTTTTTTTCTTGCCTTCCCCTCCATCAGATTTATAGCACATTGACTCTTGCAACAGGGATTGTGGCAGTTGCTAGAAGGATTAGGGAGAGTTCTCCTCCTTGAAGTGTAAGTGCTTTTCAGAGGTGTAGTTTGCTTTCTGTAGAAGTACTGGAGATGGGCAACAGCCAGAGACAGGATGGTGATCAAAGTGCAGCTGTGTCTGTAGCAGGAATTTTACACCCTGCTCATTCGTGTCTCTTGCTTTGCTCACGTGCTGTCATCTCTTAGTTTTGCTAAGAGATCTCCTTAAGAGATCAAAGGTTTTGCTTGGTGTATGTGTCTTCCTCTGCAGCATGATCTCCTTTCTTAGGACCAGTTGAAATGGTATGGAACAAATGGTATAGGCACAACTAACACGTCCTCTGCATTCCCATTCAGAATGGAATGTGGTTCACCATGGTTGCAGCTTTTGATATTTACCAAAGGTCTGTAGTTCAAAGGATGATGGAAATATTTTGTAAAGGTCCACAACATCAGTTTCATATTAGAGGTGGTTATGAGCAGACTAGCCTTGATGATCTAAGCAGTTTTTCTCATCACTGTTCCTTGCCATTTCTGTATTATGATCTGAAGATCATTTGGAAAGATTCTTGGCCTTAAAATAAGTAAACAAGCTAAATAGCCTTACAGTGATCTAATAGTATCTCAATAATATGTTTACAGTAGTGCTATTTATTATTTCTCTCTCTTACCATGGCTGTTAAATTGTTGCCACTTCCTGAGCAGGAGAGGAACAGGAGAAAAACTTGACTCAGATTCATTTTTTTTCCTGATGTGCATGGCTGAATTAAGTCTTTTGAAGAGATTTGAAAGAAGAAAGAAATATCAACTTGCAAGGAAAAATACTAATATCAAATTAAAGATGTTTTTAGGGATCGGGATGAAGAAATTCCAAGATCAAAACTTCTTATCTCTTTTTAAAACTGGTGCTGCTTTTATATTACCACAGTGTGACATAACAGACTCTGAAGGGCTTCACAGGTGTGCCTGCCAGAGGATGGTCAAAGAGAAATACTGCTTCAAAACGTCTAGTCAGGTGGACCCTGATCTCTACTGAGCCTTACTGGTAACCGCTGGTGTTGCAGTGTTGACAGTAACTTGTCTTGATCTGGGCTGAGTAAATCACATTTAATAGCATGGGATTAAATTACCTTTATGCTGAAGTGATGGGTGTGGTGTTGTTTTTTTTTTTCTTTTCTCTCCCCTCCTTTTTTTTTTTTTTTTTTTTTAAATCCTAAGCAAAGTCTGTGCCACTGTTGCCAAGGTGTAATACATCCGAGTCAGCTCTTGCAGCTTCTCTGGAATTTTATGCTATGTTTACTGCTGTGTTTTTGTGTAAAATACCCTTCCTGAGTGATCAAGGAGGGTAAGCTGTGTTCAAAGGTCAGTCTAGAAGCACAGGAGGAGATTTATCTGGCAAAGCAGGGAGTTGGACACCTAGGCACAATTTCTAAGTGTCTGAAAGACTCTGAAAAGCCAACAGAGATAATAGTGCGGTAGTGGTTTGGGGTTTTTTGTGTGTGTGTGTGTGTTTTGGTTTGTTTTTTTTTTTAACAGATAACATCAGAAAGAGAACAAGTTGAGTATGACTTCTTATCAGTCTTACCTGTCATAGTTCATTTGTATTTACACAAATTGCTGTAGATTTTTTTTTTTTCAGTACCTGTTACAATTTTAAGGTCAAAGAATGTGTAAACCCTATGAAGAATGCAGTAAGTCAGCCTTTACTGATTTTGCTAATTTTCTTTATTTCCAGCTACTATTACTAGCTATTTATTATGGTCTTTTCAATTAAAAATTGTTAAGACATTTTTGAATACTGGCAAAACAGCTAGGATGATCTTCCTGTATTAGTGTTTGTTAGAACAAGCATCATGTCTTAAACTAGGTTTCTAATGGATATAGAAATATTTGTGCTTAGCTTTAAAAAACATGTATTACTAAAAATGTGAAGATGTTAAAGAACAAGTACTTAAAATTTTGAAATAGAAGTTCTATGCAACTTGATACCAAACACTTCAGCTCTTTATGTTGTCTCTTTGAGCTTGTGTTGAATGCCTGATAAGTACTGTGCAAGCAGCACAGTTATTTAAGAAAACATTTTAAATCTATAGAAGGATAACAAGTCTGAGAGAAGGAAAAATGTGTGTCATTCCAGTAAATTACTTTTGCAAACAACTACGACTTGGGAAAGATTGTTTTTTACATAATAAAAAAACCTAGAAAGTCTCACATCAGATGTCAGTGGCTTTGCGTGAAGCAGGCTGTGGGATTTCTCTAATTTTTGATTTCACGTGCTTTAATAGTTTGGAGCATAAGTCTTGTAAGGGATAAAATAAGACAACACTTGATTGAAAGATTTTTGGTGGTGAAGACTTCAACACAGTTTTTGGCAACTGTTTGCAATAAAAAGCAGCTTGTGTCTTCTTTAGTCGGACTGTATATATGTTAATTTACTAGCTATCAGATCTTGTACTTTATTTTCCTAGATGGAAGAGTTTTTTTCTACTTTTTAACCTTAGATATGCATGGATATCCATACATGGGAATTCATGCAGGGTATGATTTGATTATTCCGGCTCTGTCATTAATAAGCTCAATAGACCCTGGTTCCAAAGACATTATTTGTATATTACTGTAAGATGTGTTTCTTAAACCCTTTTAGAACATACTTCAGAACTTCAAAGCCAGAGAAAAACCCAGTAGTCTAGGGAGTTAGTTATCTTAGTGAAAAACATCAATCTAATTTTCTCAGTCCTCATACATACATCCAAGGATCACATTGTTCCTTTAAACAGCATGTATTTCAAATTATCTTCAACTTCCTTCTCTTTTCCTCCATGGAACAGTTTGTCAGCATTATTTTTTGTTGTGGTACTACTGTGTCACGCAGCCGTCTTTGATCCAGGTTTTTTAATTTGATTTTTATTATAACCTGGTTTTGAAACGAAATAAAAGAAGTTCAGATTAAAAAAAACAGTGAAACGGTTCTGACCAGTTTGATAGAAAGCAGTCCTGGCGAAACCACACACGCTATTGCAACTTTGTAGGTATTATTTGGGAAAAATATTAGCAGGAAAATGATTAAGCTGATTAAATAGCCTAAAGGTGTCCCTATGAAGCATAAACAGGCAGCATGGAAGATTGCACACAGATGCTTTTAGGGAAACGTAACAAATGGGGAATGAAGGTTGGCATTAGTGATATTTGTCATTGAAAGGATGACAACTTTGTCAGAATATTCTGATTGAAAGTAAGGTATCAGATTACTTTTTTAAAAAGGTATTTCACATTTGAAGATGATGATTGCCCAATGTATTGAAGGCATCAGCGGACCACAAATAAAATGGTCTTAGTAATTAGTGTTATTTTAAGTTATTGTTGTAAAAACTCCGGTTCTGGCACAAGGTGAAAAGTTTTGTGCTATTCAGGAAAAATGTTATCTTTTCATCTTCAGAAGCCATTTGTCAAGGAAGAGTTCTTACGTATTTAGTTGAAAATACTTTCAAGATTTTCTTTGTGTACTTTATGAACAGTCCTGTGGGCTGTGCACTGGAAGAAGAGTACTGACGTTGGACTCCATTCCTCTTAATGGAGAGAGGAGAAGCCTGGCAAAAAAGGAGCAAATTTTGCCTCATAGGTTGTCAGAGGGACCTGCCTTCCTCAGTGGACTGTACAGAGGATGCAGGCAATTATGTTAAACAGGTTTCCTCATCTTGCTCTGACTTTCCCTGTCTCCATGCTCACATTCTAGTGTATCACCTAAAATGAGATACCAGGGTACATAATAAGCAGTGGATTGGTTTCCAGCTGATATAATTGTATTGCAGAGGCACTGCTCTGCTTGCCTGTCTCTTTTCTGAGGTTTTATTATCCTGTTACCAATCTCCTAAGCAACCTTGAAAGAACTACTGATGTTGTTTGCAAAATCAATGAGTTTGCATGTTTAGAGGGCTTCAGAAAAGTATCATGTGGAGAGGAAAAAGGATGCCCTGTAGCATTTAATGTGACTTGGTGAGCAGCCTGTCAGCTTAGGCTTGAAAACAAAAAAAAGGAAAAATAGGAATCCAGTTAGAATGACCAGCAAGTCTTAGAAAAATTCAGGCATGCCTCAAGGTTCAAACATTTGGTGCGTGTTTTACCCTGCTGTGCACTCTAGTTAATGTTCATAAGTTTAGCTTCTAATTTAGCAGCATCATTCTGTAATAAAAATAAAGTATATTTGTTCAGTACACTCAACGTTCTTGAGATCACAGCAGTTTAAATTAGCTGTTTCTTTTAGAAAATATTTCAATTACGGTTGGCTCTTTTGGCAGCGCTCCTTCCTCAGTGGGTGTTACACAGATGTCATGGTGCTTCCTTGTGGGCACTGTGCTGCTGGAGGCCTCTTTTTCATGGAAGAGAGAAATTAAGGTATTGAGTGTTTATGTATCACACACAGCTGTGTTCAAGTGCAGGTGCCTAGACATAGCCTAGGCATAGGAAAGTGTCGGTGCTTGACACTTGAAATGCAAAGCTATTCCTTTTATCAATTCTGTATAATAGAATTGTATCAGAAATCCAGTAACAAAAAAAACCCAGTTTGCAATAGTGCTTCCATTCTTACTTTTAAGGTAGAATCCCTGTTTTTGAGTAAACTTACTTGTAGCTTTTGTAATCAAAGAGAGGTAACTAACTCTACTTACTTTGGTAAGTTTTAATTGATTTGTTGAAATGTTTTACCAATCATTTGTCAGATACAACATTAATTAAAATCAGGGGTTTAAAAACAAGTTACTTCAGTCATAGTGAAGTACTTCTTAGTATTAATTTGGTTAGGTAAGTTTGTGTGAATTTTTGTAGCATATAGAGCAGTCTAAAACGTTCCAGAAGGACAAATTTTAAAGTCATAGTGAATAGCCCTTACAGAAAATTTGGAATTCTCTTGTACTTAAAACTTCTAAAAAATGGGAAATGCTTTTCAGTTCTGAACACAGGGATCGATTACAGAATGGTAAATTTTTCACAGAAATTTACAAGGCTTTTTTAAGTTCATCTTCAATTATTTTCACAGGCTGATCCAAAAGAGCTGATTCAGATGGTCACAAAGCACGTTACTCAGTATGGCTACTCGGACTGGCCTGAAGAAATTGCAACTTTGATAGATCAGCTGCATTACTACAACGAACGACTACTGGATTTCACTCAAGCTCAGATTCTGCAAGGACTTGGCAAAGGAGTGGATGTGCAGAGATTTACAGCGGATGGACAGTACAAGAGAGAAACAATACTAGGACTGACCGAGTAAGTAACGTCTATTATGTTTATTTTCTTTATTTTAAAATGGAATCACTTTAACCTTTAAATCGGGAAAGTAAATTGAAAGTAGTGCTGACCTTTGGAAGGGATAAGTTAACCAGTTGCTTTAGATGTTTACATAGCAATGCTGCCACAATTGGAGCCTTTTCTATTCAACTACTCCACTTAAATGAAATGTTGCTCAAATAAATGGATTGATAACTTTTAATGGAAGCTGTAACTCTTTGTTCATTAACTGCTAACATTAGAGTTAATAAAGGATCAATGAAATCAGAGTGTAAGTGGAGGTCTGATCTTTCATCTCCTATAAACCTGCCTTAACTGTCTAACAGGGTATGCCCAAGCATCAAAGTTTGCAATGAACTATAGTTTTTTTTAAAAAAAAAGTTAATAAATTGTATTTTATTTTTAATAATTTAGTTAAAACTACTATATATTACAATATTCTACACACCACACACCCCCACCCCCGTAGTCATTTGGAAGTAGTGAAGTCTTCACTGCACATGTTCTGATATTTAGAGTGCTTTTGTCTCACCTTTCAGTTATCCAGAATAGAAAAAAAGGAAAGATATAGGATAGTACTGTCTTTTCATTTTAAAAATAAAGCTTTTGAAGAGTATATTTAAATGTTTACAGTCTTCCACCTATGTAGCTACTCATAGCTACAATTCCAATAGGAATTTGTCAGTAAAAAAAAATTGGTGTGAAATGCTGAATAATAGTATAATATCAGGTTTTGAACATTAAGCTGCTGCTTTGCATCTATAAAATCTATACCTGCATAGATTTTGGCATATTTTAATCTTTCCATTGGAGTAACCTGTTTTGTATATATTTTTCATTGAGCATGTATCATATCAGTAGTGTGTCACTAAGTGAATGTTACATCTTGCTGATTATCTACAGTAACTTCAATACAAAAATCCTTCCGCTGTTGTAGGTATTTATTTTGGGTGCAGCATGCTTACTTTCAGTCTTATCCAAGAGTCCTTTAGATACTGTATTTTGTAAAAATCAAGTAAATGTTGCAAAGACAAATTTCCTTACAGTAAGTAGAGATCAAAACACAGCATGAAAGGGTTAGTAGAAATAAGGCTTCATAGCATGAGGATGAGAGTGGTAGTTCTATATTAGGTAGTTGCAAAGACCCAATTAATTACTTCTTCACCTTGCAGCTTCCTTGCTTTAATCTTCTCAGTTGACTCTTAATCTGCATTTTCTCATGAAAACAATGTGCAAATTTAATATAATCATGTAGCATATATTTTCTTATTTTTAAATTATCTTTAATTGCCTCGTGTTTTTAATCTTTTTCTGAAGTGCTGTTTGCAGGAACGACACCTGGAAGAGATGGTATCTTATTTACAAACCAGCTTTGTACTACAACGAGCAATTTGCTAAAACTACTTAAATAGTTGTCAATTTTCTCTTCCATAGTTGGTGTATTGACATTAGAGATTGTTATGCATTATTTATCAAACATTTAAAGATCTGGGTGCCTCCCAGACTTAGTCAAGGTTAGTTCTCAAGCAGCTGACAATTTATGTGGGCAAATAGAACCAGAATGTATCCAGAAAGGAACTGGGGAAACTAGAGCAAGACTTAATGGGAATTCTTGAGTAATCAGGTGAAGTCCCACGTAGCTTCAGGTAAACTATGGTGTATAAGGTTTCTAAATTATTCTTTCACTTGAGGCCAACTTTTGGGTGGCTGCTTTTTTTGGGTTTGGTGGTTTGTGTTTTCTTTTTTCTGTTTTTTTCACCTTCTCTGAGGTCTTCAGCCCTTCAGTCCTTAAAATGTTGAAATCAGAAGTTGTTTTTAACAAATTAATACAAATTTCTTCATTGTCTTATGTCACTGATCTGAAATACTTACTTTATAGTTTTGGAAAAATTGTGCAGTTATCAAGCAATCTGAATTCTTAAACTTAGTTTGTGCTTATTGGGTTCTCAGAATGATTTTGGTGCCTATGAACTAGGTCCCTTTCCAGAAGACTAAACCACTGTATAAAACCACTTCCAATGTACTTCAGCATACATCACTGTGTATGCTTTTGCTCTATTGCTACTGTAGACACGGCCTTTTCTCCCTGATGCATTGCTGCTGCAGAACTTAACCAGCAGCTGTAGCTTTCCATCTCTTTTTCCAGCTTCAAACATGAGAGGAAACTAAAGGCTCTTGGCTTAAATTTTCATTTCATTTCTCCAAGTAGGATTTTTTTTTTTAACATTTTTTGAGGATGGGCAGCTGGAAAAGTGGATCTCATTTCCCAAAAACTTTGAAGATAGTGATTATGAGCAAACACATGCACATGTATGATACAACAGAGGTTTCAGAGGACAAGATAGAAAAAAAAGATAATATTGCTCTGAGTTGCAAAATATTTTTGTGAGCTTGAAGTCAGCAAATTCCCAGCTAAATGCTACTGCACAGGTGTATGTATATATATTTTTAAACACTTGCATGGGCATATTTTTTGATACTTCAGAGCTGCATGTTAGCATACATGCAGGGTGGCCAAGAACCATCCACAGGAACTGCTTCTGACTTCGTTTTTGCACCAGTCTTGGTTCAACAGTACACAGGAGGTGCATCCAAACTTTGCCTCACCAGAGATTTCAGTGGGAATTTCTCTGGCAGTCCTCAGGTTCACAAGAGACAAGCAATTAGGGCTGGACATGAAAAGGGGTGTGTAAAAGAAAGTTAAAAGGTCCTTTACAAGGTGATGGATGTTTTCTTACTTTCTCGTTGTATAACAACTACTTGTTCTTGTATTGTCAGTGTTACCTTGACAATGAGTAGCTTGTTACTGTTCCTCATTTACACAATATTGTTTCCTGAAACCTCCATTGCCTTATGCTGCCACTGCATGCTACTTAAGACAGAAGGATAGGATTTTAGTAAGGTCTGCATGGGGAATGGATCCCACTAGCTCCAAGAGCCACTGCTAATTTGTATGATTGTCCGAGTTATTCTGCAACTAAAGCATTCATATCGTCTTCCTCTTTCACTGAATCACAGAGTCACAGAATGGTTGAGGTCATAAGGGGCCTCTGGAGATCACATGGTCTTATGCTTCTGCTCACGAAGGGCCACCTAGAGCTAGTTTTCCAGGACTGTGTCCAGATGGCTTTTGAATACCCTCAAGGATGCAGACTCCATAGCCTCCTGGACAACTTGTGCGAGTGCTCGGTCACCCTCACAGTAACAAAGTGTTTTCTGGTGTTTAGAGGGAACTTCCTGTGTTTCAGTTTGTTCCCATTACTCATGGTTCTGTCACTGGGCACCACTGAAAAGAGCCTGGTTCTGTCCTTTTTGCATGCTCCGTTCAGGTATTTATGTACACTGATGAGTTCCCCCCTGAGCCTTCTCTTCTCCGGGCTGAACAGTCCCAGTTCTCTCAGCCTCTATTCAAAGAAGAGATGCTCCAGTTCTTTCATTATCTTTGTGGCCCTTCACTGGACTCCCTTCAGTAGCTCTATTGTTCATTTCAGAAGTTGTAATGTTTACTTTTTAAGTAGAGAGTTATGAGATCCTTCTGTCTCGTTATTCTGTATCTGAATTGATGATACAAGGAAAGTGAAGTAATATATTGTACTTTTTTCTTTTTAATTAATGAAATTACTGAGATCAGTGTTGAGGACTAACCTGCAGAATAGTGCTGTTAATCTCAGTAGCTTTTCCTGAATATCCTCTGTTATCTTCCTCTTAGCTGGTGAGCTTTTGCATCAATCTTCACCTTCACTTTAACTCGTTACCCTCTTGACACTACATGAAGTGATTTCTGGAAAAGGCAAAGGAATGCGTGTTGTGATCTGGCAACAACTGTTACGTATCCCTGGTTTAAAAAAAATATCTGCTTTTATGTATGTAATGACAACCTGCACAAACTGTGGCTACTAATCCAGAATTTGCAATGTGGTGTTGTCATGGTACTTCTCCTTAATATCAAAAAATAGACTAGAGCATCTGCCTCTAAGGACTAGATGACTCTTAGTGAGTATTTTTGAAAAAGTTTAGATCATCATCCTCTTATACATACATCATTGCTGGCTGGGTTAAAAATTGTTCTCCATTTTGCATTGAAGTATTGAGTCTAGTGTCAAGAGATTGGCCACAAGGAGCTTTACTCTGCTGGAAAATCAGAGGGAAGGTGCTGTGGCCATTGGAACAGAAGACACAGGATAGCGTGGCTTTTTTTTGTGGTGTGTTTTTTGTTTTTTGTCGATCGGGTTTTTTTCCCTTTTCCCCCTTCATAAATGTATTTCAGTAAATACTTTTATTTTTTATCAAAATTTAGTTCTCTTAATGCTTCTGTTCCACCTGGAGTACTACGTCCAGCCCTGGAGCCCTCAGCACAGGAAAGACGTGGGCCTGTTGGAGCAGGTCCAGAGGAGGGACACAAAAATTATCAGAAGGCTAGAGATCTTCTCCTGTGAGGACAGGCTGTGAGAGTTGGGTTGCTCAACCTGGAGAAGAGAAGGCTCCAGAGAGACCTTATTGCAGCCTTCCAGGGGCCTAAAGGAAAGATGGGTACAAACTCTTTAGCAAAGCCTGTGGTTGTGGTAGGATAAAGGGTTAAACTAAAAGAGGGTAGATTCAGACTAGATATAAGGAAGACGTTTTTTACAGTGGTGAAACAGTGGAATGGGTTGCCTGGAGAGGTAGTAGGTGCTCCATCCAAAGAAACATTCTAGGTCAGGTTGCATGGGGCTCTGAGCAGCCTGATCTGGTTGAAGATGTCCCTGCTCATTGCAGGGGAGTTGGATTTGATGACCTTCACCAAACTGGTCTGGGATTATGCAGTGTAAAGTGCCTAATATTTTTCAGGGTTTGTTATTACTAAGAGTCATCATAAGAGGGCCATATTTTTTTGGGTTTTGGTTTTTTTTTTGTTTTGTTTATGGTTTGTTGGGTTTGTTTTTGTTTTAGCCATTAGGGCAATAGTTACAAAGCAAAGACTGTTCTGATAGCTGGTTGCGAAGATCTTTCAGCATTGTTTTTTCTTGGCATTGTGCTTTTCTACTCTGCATACTAGATCTAATTTTAATTCTGCAATATCATCTAAACATCAGAATTCAGTTGTGTAGATGCGTCAAGTGTTCACCAAAAGTGGAGAGAAAAATCATAGACTCCAGCTGTAAGCTTTGTTTAATATAGATCATGATACAGTGTAGATCTATGTTTGTAAATGATAAAAAAAGAACTGGGAGGATATGGTCTCTAATCTGGGGTGGTGGTGTTCTGCTTTCCTTTTATTGTCATACATGGATTGTGATAATAATATAGAAAATTTTGTACTAAAGGTTATTGTTGCTTCGCAAAGTGTCCACTTCACCCTCCTGGTATTAGAGAAAACAACATAATGAGTCTAAGGAAGGTGTTAAACATAATTTGCTAAAGTCATTCAAGTTTATGGAAAAAACTCTTTTTAACATGGGTCTGAAAGAGTGATGTGAATATGATTTTTTTCAGCTAATTTACTGACAGTTGCAATTGTGTTTTGTAATAGTTCATGTTGTGTAAGCCTTTTTTCCTTAGTTCCAAGTGACACTTTAATTCAAAAGCTTCTAAAACAATATAGTCAACAGTATTCATATTAAATAGTTTTCTTTTTTTTAAAAAAAAGGTTTTTTGTGACAGGTCTATTAAGATGTAATTGTAAAGATAGAATTTTTCCTGGAATTACTCTAACCCACCCCCCCGCCAAAACATAACCACAACCAAAAAGAACAAAACTAATCCCCACNTTTATAGAGAATAACAATCTAAATATTTATGAATGAGTATTTACTTTTTCAAAATACCTTCCAAAGTTGAACCTTAAATAAAGAAAGTATTGTCCTGTCAGCCAAGCGTGCAGCTGAAGAGTCCTTCATGGCACATCCAGGCCTTTAAAGCCAAACTCCTTTCTAAATGCAGGTTATCAACGTTGGAAATAGAAGAGCGAGCACAAAGTCTTGGTCTCTTTGAGACTTTGAAAACCAGTCCTGAAGCCTTACATGAACACATGGTTAAATATGTTTACCCAAGTATTGAAGGTAGAGATCACCAGCGGTTGCTTTATTATTTTACACTCCTTGAAAATTGTGGTTGCTCGGAAGCGGTGAAGCATGCTGTGAAACCCGAGACTCACATCCGACTCCTGAAAAAATTCAAAGCAGTTGCACCAGGTAAGAGATTTCCTGCTTCTTTTCTTTTTAGCTGTATTTTTTTATTGTGTTATGTGAGTCTTGACATGATGGTGCTTTTTTTGGTTATACTCTCCAGGTAATTTTTTTTTTTTTTCAATGAGTATATGAGATGAATGCAAGTAATTTAGTAGGTTAGTCATATCTTACAGTAGTAACTTCCTTCTCTTTGTATTATGAGAATTTTAGTTTACTCTATCATAGCAAGCAAAAAACGTTTAGAAACAGGTTTCTGTTGGTGATGCCAGTTAAAATTATTGGCAGTGGTTCATAGAGAATTTTGAAAGAAAAAATACAGACCCCCTAGAGCATAATTTTCAACACTGTAAGTTTAACATGGCTATTTTCAAAGAACTCAAAGTTTACCATTCAAAAGTCTGAATTACACAATCTATCAGGAACTTTAAGCATTTTGTTTGTTTTAAAGAGGGTAATTTTATTTTGTGTTTTATCCTTGATGTTACCTTTTACTTTTGAAGAACTACAACTTCATTTGTTCTCCTACATTATCAGAAAATGCCTATAAAAATGAGCTGAATACTAGTTTCAATTTGATTGTCAAGTATTAGCAGTATGTTGAATTTCAGTTGAATAACTCCAAATCCCATTTCAGAATGAAAAATATGCACTGTGTGGAATTATATGCTGTGGGGAATGAATTAGTTGTTCAATAGTGGAACCTCGTGTATCAGCCACTAACCTTGCTGCAGAATTTGGAGAGATTGTGCATATGAAATTATGTATTGCAGGAAGAAAAAAAGGCAATAATTTTTTTTGGGGGGAAGGATTACCTTCACTTTTTGATGTGTTTAAACACTCAAGTTCTGTGGTACTTGTTAAAGAAAAATCTGTCAAGAAATTATTGTTTCCTTTCAAAGTTCTTTTTAAATGTTGCTCAAAAAAAAAGTCCTAGGATGATCTATCAGATGCAAATTAGTCTGTGGTAGAAAATGAAATCTCTTGTATTATACCCTTAATTAATATTCTCAGCGTCAGCATAGTTTATAGATACTAGACAAGGAATAACATCAAAGTGTTTGTAGAGGTTACAGGCCCTAAGTGTACAAAGAAGAGCACGGCAATACAACTTGGTTGTCTTAGGAGTTATATGCATAGAGAATAAAGTAGTGTTGTTGCTAGAAATATTTTGTTGTTGCTAGAATAATTTGCAAGAGTTTTCTTCCTGGAAGAACCAAAGTAGTAACAGGACTCTTGTATTACATAGATATTCATGTAAATTGATCTGCATCCTGTCTCTAATTGATCTTACTTAGTTTACTTGTGCTTAGTGCCCTGCATTTTTGCTGAATAGATACTAAGTGCCAATTGTTACATGATCAGAATACATCTTGAATTATGAAGACTTATGTCTTGTGGTGCATGAGGTTTTATAGTATTTATTTTAAAAACAGTAGCATGATTCTCTCTATACATTTTTTGCTTCTTTGAGAATCTACTTTTTTAGTTTGTATCAATATATAACATTAAAATATGTTCCAGGGATTGAGAGATTTTACACACATCAGAACAATGAAATCCCAGGGTTACGTGTATACAAACCTGTCTTCCTCCCTAGTTTGTCAGTGTGTATGATTGTAAAAGAGATGGAGTAGTGTCTTTCTAGTTCTGCAGGTACTGGTTTAGTGCTGCTTGGTTTTAGTACTGATTGTGTAGAGTTTAAGTAAATTTAACTATGAATAACTTTTATTTTCTTTTCCTTTTTCTCTTTCTGTCAATAGGTCTTAATTACAAAAAGCTAACAGATGAAAATGAAAACCCCCTGGAAACACTGGAGCCCATCCTTACAAGTCAAAATATCTTATCTATTTCCAAATTGGCTCCCAAAATTCCCAAAAAAGATGGCAGTATGCTGTCACCAAGCTCTCTTTATACCGTCTGGTTACAAAAACTTTTTTGGAATGGTGATCATCATCTCATTAAAAAAATACCAGAAACCATGGATGAGTGGCTACATGCATACGATATGTGTTCAAAGTACTTAGACAGACTTGATCCACATGATATTGTCACTTTTATTGATGAAATTACCTTTTCTTCAAAAGCTGTCACAAAGGTAAGCAGATATATATTGAAGAATTTCAGGCCTCAGGTGAGGCACAATTGAATATAGCATCCATGAGAAGGCCTCACCAATTTTTACATTTTTCATTTTACGGTTTTTAAAGATAAATTCATAAACCTACCTTCCTTCGCCTATCTCTTCTTTTTATGACTACCAATATAAAAAAGACTTTTATTCAGTTAGAGGAGTTAGCTCTGTGGATAAGAGAGTTTTTCATGGAATCCCAAAGTGTCTGTATTTTGATTCAGCAGACAATAAGATATTCTTCCTGTGTATTTGTTTATTTTACTTGTGCTCATCCTAAAATTCGTTGTGCCGCAGGCTTGTGTTTATTACCAGACTTTTGCATTCTGAATAAGATGCTCCACAGAGAAACGTTCTGGGCCAATGCATATGGTTTCTAGGCACTGTAATAATATAAGTGATAAACTCTGTCATAATCTCCATCTGGCTGAAAGCCTGGTATCAAAAGGACGTGTGTTCATGTCTGTAACATACATTACCAGATCTGCAGTTTCTTTTTGCCCAGTGAAACCTACTTAAAAGAATATTTCTAACATAAAGTTTGCCCATACTTTCCTATGTATCTTTACTGCCAAGCACAAGAAAGAGATGAGATTTCTCAAGATCTTATTAAAAGATCTTGAGATGTCTTTACTAACTTAGTCTGAGATGAAAAGATCATAAAGAGGAGGTTTTTTCTGGGTTTTTTTTTGTATCTTTATCTTTTCTCTTCTGGATTGTGCTCATTTTCCAGAGGTGTTTATTCACCACGTTCAGTAAGGTGTTGTTTGTTCCCTCTCTGGATGTTGTGTTAGTGTTCCCGCAATATTAATATTAATTTATTAGAACCCATCTAACCTGCATCTATACCAGAATTTGGTGGAAAATAATTTACTATTGACTGAAATCCTGGGAAAATGAAAAGCTTTGTCAGCACCAAATTTATACTTTGATCTGTCTGTCATGCTAGACCAACACCTTTTATCACTAGTTCTGTCAGCTGTCTCTTAAGCACAAGCACTGTCGTATTTAGACGTTTTGATCCTTTTTATCACTTAATCCTACTGAGTGTTTCGTGCTTATCAGGAAAGCCTGACACTCTCCCGGAGATCTCAGTTGCCAGACCTGACCCTGGCCTGAGGCAGCCAGGGAATGACTGTTGTCTAATGAGAAGGAAATACTGTCTTTGTGTATGATCACCACTACTGACCACTTGAAACTCTTTCTGTTAATGTATCCTGGGCATTTCGAGGTTATTTCTCATTTATTCCAGATGATGGATGCAGGGAGATGATGGATAGCCTCTACTCTGTATATGTTTTGAAACACGTTGTTTATTTTCATTTGCTTACTTCTGTTCAGGATTCAAATGCTGTTCCTGCTCTTTTATGATGAGTAGGAGTAGCAGGAAGGAGATACCAGTGGCGGAGTTATTGTGGTTGGTGGCCAAGCAGAACTTCGTAGCAGAAATCTGTTAGCTTTTTGGCCATGAAGGATACTCAAGAAGTGTTGCAAACAGTTGGTCAAATCAACTTGTTTAGTGTGTCCCCTGCACTGGGTTTGGGCATGAAACAGCTGTTGAACCAGCTTGCAACTTAGTTTTGCCTCAGGATCCCATCCAATTTCCAAGTGGAAGTGTACAATGAAAAATTACTGTTGTAGAACCTGAAAACTTATTTCTCAGAGTTCTCTTTCCTCTAACTTTCATCTGAAAAATGCTTCATACATAAAAACTGACTTTTGGCTTGCACCTTTTACTTAAAATTTGATCCTGTTCTGAGGCTGCACTGATCATGTGATCAGTCTTTTGATCTCTAATTCAGCACTTTCTTCTCAGCCCAGTTCTATGGCCAAGTACTTCATTATATCAGTTTCCCACCCCCATAACAGATGTACGTTTCTGTATTTCATTAAAGCACTAATATTTAATATATGTAAAGGACTGAAAAAACCCATGTCATTACCATGAAATAATCTCTGCTGTCACTGAGACAGCTGAATTTTCTCACATATAGAAAGTTGGAATTCTTTGAAGTGGACCTTGATAGGAAGTTTAAAGTGAGATAGTGTAAGTAGTTTTTTTAGGAGTGCTGAGAGGTGAATTGGCTCCTTCTCCCTTTGTGAAACAAAACAAAAACACAGCCAAACCCAAAACTAACTGCTACACACACACGCACACACACACTGTAGCTGCTAATTGCATTGTTGCTCCTTCTGTGCTACTAGTACATGGACATCTGAGAGGAAAGAGGTAGTATTGAAAATTGAAGGACAATTACCAGTAACATGGTTAATGTACTGGATATTCTCTATGAGACGGATAAGACTACTTCCCAAAATGTAATATCTTTTAGATTTGCTGTTTATCCTATAGGAGATGTTTTCCAATTTTTGCGGGGTTAAGGGTGACTTGTGAATCCAGAGTAATCCTTGACTGCTCTGGTGGCTAATTATTCTCTATTTGTTTTTGAAAATACCTTTCTTTGCTAAACTGTTTTTGTCTGGTTTTGAGACAAAATAGACCTTTTGTCCGCTATACTAAAGAGGTAGTCATCAGTTTCCAGTCAGACATTTAAGAGAGGCCACTTAACCTTGACTTCAATAAACTTAAGCATCTGTCATCAATTGAAATAGAGAGAGATGGATGCAATATTCCTGTTGTGTTTGTGGAAAATGAAATAGTTGAAGTCCTTTACTCTTCGTCAGTACCCTCAGACACTGAAGGACTGGAGTATTGATCCTTTGACCACAGCAGCTCACTGCTGCAAGAAGTGAGAGGGTTCCTGGTTGTGGCACTTTTAATTCTGTATAACTGTTAAAGTTTTTTTGACTACATATTAATTCAGTCCACCTCTGGATTGGTAAGCATAGGCTATTTGTATGTATGAGATGGATTTCTTCCTAAAAGGGAGATATTCCAAATCCTCAGTGAAGCTACTGCTTATATATTGGCATCCATTTTCAGTCTGTCATCATTTCTTTCAGCAGCTCTGTTTGCTTCTAAACAATGCTGACTTCATAGATTCTTAATGATAGTAATGATCATATCAACTGTTTTATCTTGATGATTTCCCATTTATTCCCCTTTCTGTGATCTCTTTGAAGCATTTTAGGTAACTTGGGCGTTTTTTTCCTTTTGTTGCCAGCATTTTGTTCGTTATGCTAGATAGTCAATTATGTCTTCAAAGAAACATCTGTTTCAGAGCTTATAGGTCATTGCCCTGATGTTTGTTGATTAACAGTACTCTGAAAAAAAAGGCCAATACAACAAAACCAAAAAACCCAAAACCACAACTAAAAACAATTACCTTTTTAATCGTTGTGTTTTCATTATTGAGGACATGCTACAAATGGGGATGGGTACAATATATTGATTGGGAAGAAAAGACTATACTTTAGACAGCAAAAGTAGAATAAAAAGCAGTGGTATCATCAGCTTGGTCTTCTATAGAGAAGCAGGTTGCAATTTTCCTTACACAGCCTCTTCCTCACAGTCTTCCATAGGTTTGACCACATTCATTCAAACTAGGGCTGATGATGTCTTTTGTTTATCATTCCATCCTTTATAACTTCTTTTCCAACTTCTTATGCAAAGGAAGAACTTTGCTTGCAACTTAACGCTTTTAATTGAAAGGTTGACTTTTATTTTCTCTGAGTCAGTAATGATTTTTTGACCATTTCCTTCACTTAAGCAGGAATATGATGTCCACGTTTTGACCACTCACCAAATGAGTGAATAATGGGAACTTGTTATGACTGGACATTAACCTGCATCATTTTCTCTTTCAATTGTAATGACTTTAAATGCCATTTTTAATAATTGTATAAAAAATTCAGTTTAAAAAAGCAAAGCCATAAAGCTCCAAGCGATGTTCAGTATCTTTTGTCTGACTGATTGAATTCTTAGCATTGCATAAAATGCTAAGGAAAAAGACAGGGCATGACATTGCCTGAAGATATACAAGTGTGTTAATATTGTTCTTACATAGCATGACTGCATTCAGATGTTACCTTTTGAATTACTTGCCTTCGTTTTATCACTCTGCTTCAGTTCAGTTGGTTTGTCTTGTCTGAACCTTGTTTTCTTCATGTGTATTGACAGTACTTCTTTTTCTAATATCAGTACAATTTTAGATACCTTCTTGTGCCTTGCCATTAATATAGTTATTTTAATTAAATCTGCTTCAAGACTGCATAATATGAAACTTCGTGAATAATGCCTTGTCTTTAACTGGTTCCTTACATGTATTAGAACTTTTACATTGATCTCCAGATGAACAGTTATCTTTCTTCACAACAGCCTCTATAGGACTGTGCTTTGCATTTGTGACTAAAAGTGTTGATGACTATTGCTACCAGTGTTTTGGCTATTGCTGAGCACTGCTAGCACAGCATCAAGGCTTTCTCTTTTTCTCAACACCCCAGCCCTGATTAGGCTGCAGGTAGGCAAAAAGTGGGGAGGGGACACAGCCAGGACCTGGGCTGGCCAAGGGGGTGTTCTGTGCCACATAATGTCATGCTCAGCAGTAACAGAGAGAGGGTTGGAGGGTGTCTTCGGAGATGGTTGTTGCTTGGAGATTGGCTTCTATTGGTCTGCTTGTGAGAGGTGGTGAGCGATTGGCCTTTGCATCACCTAAGCTTGGTTTGTTCTTCCCCCCCGCTCTGCCTCTGTCAGATATTACACTATCTTTATCTTGATCCACAAGTTTTCTTGCTTCTGCTCATCTTTTTCTCTCTTCCCATAGGAATTGGGAACTAGCTTTTGTTATTCCATAACTGTTTAACCTACTTCTGAATTAACTAATGTAATTTACTTTCTATTCTAGTATATCTGGTTGGCTTGTAGCTACGTGACTTTTGGTTGGTGGAATACATAAAGCTGGGATTTAGTGGTAGGGACGGGAACTGGACTGAACTCTTTGGTCTGAGCATCAGGAAACATTTTTCCTTAAGACAGTGACCCATCACTGGCACAGGTTGAGCAGAGAATTGTTGGAGTCTTCCACATTGGAGATACTCAAAATCCATCTGGACACAGTCCTGGGCAACTGGCTGTAGGTGGCAGCGGGGTTTGGACCAGATGCTCTCCAGAGGTCCATTCCGACTTCAACCATTCTGTGTTTCAATGTTGCTGGGATCCCAGGTTCCTGTGGCATTAAAAGGAGGCGAGTTGTTGCCATCATCTCAAAGCTGTGTGCTAGTTTCTGACAATAAGAATGGCAGGATCAACATCCTCATGTGCAGTGAATGCTACTTGTACAATAATTTATTAAGAAATACTTACGTATTCTGAAGGAAATCGGCTTCTGAGATGAGTTTTTACCCTGAGGAGTCAAATCTGTTGAGCTGAAGTAGCGTGTGATGTTCCTTGGTTTGGAAATTAAATTAGACAGATTTTTAGGATTTTTCATTGCACATTATAGCCTATAGAATTAAGAGTCTTTTTAAGCTGTAAAAGCTTCTTAAAAAAAGAAGACTTCTCTTCACATGCAAACAAGGATTGAACTAGCCTTTAAGCTACTTTTTTTTTGTATGTGTGTGACTGGGTATGATACCAAATCTCATTACTGAAGCTGACTAGAAGTACAGAGGATAGGCATTTGTGTTTTGGAATGAAACAACTAGAGAAATGGTATGTTGGTAGTGCTGCATTTTGGCACGATGCAAATATGAATGCAAAATTAAAATAGTCTTGGGAAGAACCTGTGTTCTCTTTTTTAATGTTCTATTTTGTGGATGCTTATGGCATCATGACTTCTAAACTAGCAGTATATTCACACTGTTCTTTAGGATATAACACTTAGATGGAATACTTAACTTGTTTTCCTTTTGCATCTCTTAATAGCATTTTGAACATTAGAATGTACAGTAGAAGGGAAAAAATGAAGTATGTAGCTGTTTTCATCTTTTATCAGGTTTACAAAATGGATATGTAAATTCTAGTCATTAAATTATAATGTGATTTGAAGGGAACCTGATACTGAGACAAGTGAAGACAGGTAGCTGGGGAGGAATACAGAGAAATTGTCTGAGCAGCCAAGGATCAGGTTAGGAAAGCTAAAGCTCAGATAGAGTTAAATCTTGACAATGCCAAGCACAAATACAGGTTGGGAGGAGAATGGATTGAAAGCAGCCCTGGGGAGAAGGACTTGGGAGTGTTGGTTGATGAGAAGCTCAACATGAGCCAGCAATGTGCACTTGCAGCCAAGAAAGCCAACAACATTCTGGGCTGCATCAAAAGAAGTGTAGCCAGCAGGTCAAGGGAGATGATTCTGCCCTTCTACTCCGCTCTCACGAGACACCATGTGGAGTTCTGTGTCTGGCTCTGGGGCCCCCAACATAAGAAGGGCTTGGACCTGTTGAAACAGGTCCAGAGGAGGGCAATGAAGATGCTCAGAGGGCTGGAGCAGATCTCCTGTGAAGACAGGCTGAGAGAGTTGGGGTTGTTCAGCCTGGAGAAGAGAAGGCTCTGGGGAGGCCTTATAACAGCCTTCCAGTACCTAAAGGGGGACTACAGGAGAGATGGGGAGGGACTCTTTATCAGGGAGTGCAGTGATAGGATGAGGGGTAATGCTTTTACACTGGAAGAGGATAGATTTAGATTAGATATTAGGAAGAAATTCTTTACTGTGAGGGTGGTGAGACAATGGAAGAGGTTGCCCACAGATGTTATGAATGCCCCATCCCTGGGTGTGTTCGAGGCCAGGCTGGATGGGACTTTGAGCAACCTGGTCTGGTGGGAGGTGTCCCTGCCCATGACAGAGGGTTTGGAACTTTAGGGTCCCTTCCAACCCAAACCATTCTATGATTCTATGAGACCTTGTTCAAAGTAACAAAATCATACTTAATTTCTCTTGCTGGGAATGGAACTGAGTTTAGTTTGGAACTGAATGGTAAAATACTCTTTCTATTTACCCTGTTAATGCTGCAAGTTTTCTTAGGTATTACCACAATGTCTGCCATTTTGCTTTTATCATTAAAAGTGCCCTGTAGGCCATTACTGTGGTTTGCAGCAGCCGCAACTAAAAAATAGGAGTAACCTCTACATCTTTCGCTCTGTGTTGTTTTTTTGTTCTTTGTTTTTTTGGGGTTTTTTTTGGAGGGGGGAAATATTTTAAATATATAAACTATAGAACTTTCTGCTACGTAATTCTTATCAGGCATTCTCTGTCTTTACAAGGAGATAGTTTAATTCATGATGTAAACATCAATTTGACTTCCTTATGAAAAATCCTATGGCAGTTTAATTTTCTTCTTTCTGTGCTATTTCAGCCCCTTTCCTATTTGGTGTGTCACACAGATTTCAGCGTGGTTTTCTATTTCTTGTGTATTTCAACTTGGAAATTCAAGTTGTTTGTATGTCTTTATCCTATATTCCAATAACTAAAACACCTAGTACTAAAAGCACCTAATGCTGTGGGTTTAGGCAGATGAGACCCCCACATGTTAGAAAGTATATTGCGAGCATCCTTAAAACTGTACTTGAAGTTATAAACTAAGAAGCTATACATGAATTTTTAAATTCATATTTCAGACTTTGTTTTGGACTTGGAGCTGAAGCTGTGTTTTTCCTAGCTTAAAAGCAGTTTGCTGCTATATCCCTTTCCAAAATAATCTTGGTTTCCGGAAGTTTGGTAATCTCCGATCATTGCCCAGGCTCCCTTCTGAAGTCCTGAATTCCATTCTGATGCACTACAATGACCCTTTCATGCTAAATGGGGGAGCAGGGGGAAACTTCATTCAGTGTATGTATGACTCTATATTTAGGAATTTAAACTCTGTGAAAAGTTTAATGGGAAAAAAAAACAACAACAAACAATCCAGACTTTCTTGTTTCGGTTTAATGGCTAGATACATGTAGTTGTACAGGTCTTTCAGATAGTAACTTGCTGTTTTGTGTAATTTGTGCTTTGAATGGGTTGATTTAAAAGTTGTAGACCACCTACTTTTTTTTTGCTTACGATTATAGTCTCAGGGATACGTTTTACACAGTGTTCTAAACCTTGCAAAACTAACCTTAAGTTAATTTTCAGCATTTAGGATTTTCAGTTAATCTTGTAAAATGATCCCCAAACATCTCTCAATGCAGAATTAAAAAACAATGATTATAAGGTGGCACTCTACGAAAGTAATGAATATTATTAGGCAAAACAAGTTTCACATGGTTTAATATGAACCACATTCAACATCAAGAAAAGAAAGGACAGCACAAGAAAGTAATGGAATACTTATCCTTTTTAAATAAATTACTAATAAGAAATAAAGTTGCTTTTCATAAAATACTTCATTTAGTTTTGTGCTGTGCTATACAACAGTAGAACCACTTGACCTCTAGGCACTACTGTAATACAAATTCTAATGTACAGATGATGAATGATTAAATATTGAGTAATCTTTTTCAGCTGCCAGTTGAAACGAGGATAGATGTGACAAAGAAGGCTATTAAGGCAGTAAAACATCTCTCTGAAAAATCAAGAAAAAAAACTTCTGAGAATGACATGGAAGATGCTGAAAGTCCATCTGTTGCTTATGAAGAAACTCTGAATCATTTGCAGCAATCTCTTGCTCATCTGGAAACACTCACTCATAGTTTTATTGCTTACTTGAAAAACAGCGAACAGGTAATGATTACTCATCAGGTGCTTGTTTTCAGTGTTGCCATGACTAGCAGTGACGGATATCAATCTTCTGTCATATTTTATTAATGTTTTGTAGATTTGTTTTTTGTTGACCTGGTCTTTGAAAATTCAATTCCGTCAATCTTTTCCATGGTACATATGAAATCTTGGTAGAAAAAAGACTCTGAATGATACATTCCTGTAGATAAAGAGTACACTGGTTCATGTTCAAAAATTATCTGTTCACAGGATACACTACAGAAGTACGGCTATTTATATGATTTGTCAAGGTCAGAGAGAGAAAAAATCCATGACCAGGCAGTAGCTATGTGTATAGATGGTCAACCCCTGGAGATGATCCAACAGTTGTTACAAGTGGCTGTTGGAGATCTTGGTCTTTCTCCAAAGGATATTGTCCAGTGTGCCATTAAAAAAATTGTATGTACACTAAGGTAAGTAAACCGCCACAATTAAGCCAAACAGATTTTCTTCTGTTTCTTTGGAGTTTCTTTTTGGTTGGTTGATTTGATGTGGATTTTTGTTTGGTTGGTTATTTGGTTTTGTTTGGGTTTTTTTTTTTGGTAGTGAGTACTTGTTTGCTTTGAATGTCTGGATTTTGCAGAAAACTGGGTAGTAACAAGAAATGAGTTCTTGCATCATTTATGCTCCTGTTTACCTAGAACTTCATACTCATATAAGATAGTTACGGTTTTCTGAGTTTGGGGAGCTTGGGCAGTCTGACAAAACAAGCCACAGAACTCAACTTATTCACTAGGGGCAGTTTTTAGGCTAAAAAATGTGGCTTTACAATATTGTTCCATTATGTGTGTTTGCACTTGTGAATTTTTTTTTCAAATTTACAATTGCACATAAATCCTTGCTCATAAACAGAGTCAAAAGATGTGTTTGTTGGAAATGGTTGGTACAAAAAGAAGGGCTCATGGGTGTATTTGTGCAGCAGAGGCCTAGAACTGACTGTTGCCACAACAGCTAATCCCACAGGAAGAATTACAATTTCTATCTTTGGAGTAATGTGATGAGGTATTTCTGGGAGCTGCTTTGCTTTTTGGTTTTGGGTTTTTTTTAAAATATTTTTTATTTGCAAAGTTTTGAAAAATGTATCTCTATCACTACAATGTAGGCTGTAAATTTTTGTTCTTTGTTCACATGAAGAATGCTTTTTAGAGTTTTTGCTCTTCTTGCATCTCCCTTTATGTCACATGCTACCTCTAGATTAAGCAGCGGGTGTGAGTACTCTGTGCTTCCTACAGCACTTGAAAGCAAATGATAGCTAAAAAAACTCCAACCTGTTAACTTCTTGGAGAGAAACATTTCTCATGTGAGGAAGGGTGTTGTTTTGCTCAACTCTTTCAGTGTTGTCATTGCTACTGTTTCTTGCTGTTATTAGTGCTATCATACTGAAAACAATCCCACATGTTGTACCAGAAGCAAGGCTTCGTCTCCATCTTTTTCTGGGATTTACAGCTCCAGATCTCAGCAATAGTTTTTTCCATGGCATTACAAAAACCAAATAACCAACCTGCTCATGCAATGCCAGCGAACTGAGTCATCATAAAAATAAGAGTCATCCCTTATTTTTAAATAACAGAGAAATAGGCTAGCAGAACAAAAATTGCAAAAAAACTAGCTTCCACACAGGTTATACTTTTACACATCCCTGAATAATTCTGTTGAGATCCGAGTGGGACGTGGATGGTACAAAGGAACATGAAATACAGTTGATGCTGACCATCTTAATCTTGTTACCAGTGAGTGTAAAGCTTGTGTTAAATTCAATATGAAGATGTTTTAGTTGAATGTTTCCTTTGAGGTTCGATCTTTTCCTGCCACAGTGGAAATGAGGATATTTATTAAGGTGGTGAATTGATAGGGGATGTGGTTTGGGTACTCAAAATGACAATCCTTGGATCAAGTGTACATTGAAAGCAATTCGTTGGGATTAAATGTGTCTGTGAAGGTGCTGCTGTTCTTTACAAAGGTTTAGGGTACATGGAAGTCCATGAATTTTTTTAGCCAGATAAAAGCATCCTGTCCTCTTTCCTACTAATGAGTTGGCGACGTTCTGACCCATACCTTAATGCAATGGAATCCATATGTCTGTCTTGTTGTTCTGTGTCAGAACAACTTAGCCAAGCAGCACATTCAGTCTCCATTGCTGCTGGACTAGAGCTGAGGTGTGAAATTCTCAAGACAGCAAGCAGAGAATGAAGTTCTGGGATTTTACATCTACATCCCTGTCAGTATTTGTTCCCAGGATGAAATGAATCCAAGACTCTTTTTTTGCCATCGTTGTTGACAGAATATTAATGAGCTCTTAAGAAACCTCTGACCGTGATGTGTCTTTCTCCTCCGTGATGTCTCTTTCTCCTTCAGAGCAGCATAAAAATATTCACTTCAGCTTTTTCCCTGCAGTCAGGTGAAATTAATTCATCAGGGATTTCTTTTTTTTTTTTTTTCATTTGAGGAAGCTCTCTTGGGTTTAATGTTGCTGAGTGATACTTGTTGCCTCTTCCTGACTGGGTCCTTGATGTCCTGAATATTCCAAATGAAATACCATTGTATCTGTAACCGAGTGGTTTCAGTAGAAATATTTTCTACACACACTTACATGTACGTGTTTTTTTGGGGGGAGAGAAAGCAGTTTTATATCATCCATGATAAATGAACAAATATTTCTCATTTAACCATTCATACAGAACTCTCTTCTGAAATATTTCTGTTCCAAACAGGTACATGCAACGGGTACAAAAAAGCATTCTGCTGTTAGATGGCTGCTAGACACTGTTTATTACTTCTAAGACCAGTATAGATAGATATACCTTTGAGAATTGATCTTGTTCTTCTGCATTTTATGTGAGCAAATAATTTGGGCAGGATGATCTGAATGCACATACCAGAAATAGAGAAACAAGTCTAGCATGGAAAATAATCTATGGCTCTACCTTTTCTTCAGGCTGTATGTGTGCGTTACAGCAGATTGAAGTGCCACAGATGAAAAGAAGGCAGCCTGTCAAAGTGTCTGCAGTCCTCCTTGGCAGAAAATTGATTTCTCTTGTCACTCAGTTTAAGAATGTTCATGCATCCTCAATGATGGTAGAGCTTTTGCGCAGCAATATAAGTAATAGTAGCTTTCTTGTCTGGGTTTGTCCATTTGATGAAGAATATTTTGGCTTTAGATAATCACTGTCCTGCTGGTTCTGACTGGAATGTAGCAGTGTGATGCATCTGGATATAAAGCTCACAAAGTCCAGTTATTTCAACTGTAATGAGTCTCGTTAATATGCAGAGTATGAGAAACCTATCAAAATTCTCCTTTCTACTCTGCTTCTTATCAACGATTTTCTGTGAACTGAATTATTTTGTTCTTTGTATGCATTGCAAGGCTGGAGTGTCTGCAAGTTGATTTAAAGTTCTGGGGCAGAGACCATGACCAATAACTCCTGTGCAGCACTTTCCAGTAAAGAAGGGAATGCCACTCTCCCACTAGAGAAAACTGTAGTGGCAAAGATGGGAGAATTAGTTGGAGGCTTCAGATAAACTCAAAAATTCACTCGTTTGGTGTGTGATGTTAGCTAATGTGATCAGTAGAAATTTTATTCCCCCTCACCCCATTTGGGGGGAAACTGAAGATCATTTCATGTAATTCGTGATAAATGAACAGATAGTGACCTGTGGAAGGTTTGTCTACTACAATGATAAAGAGCATGACGTGGAAATCTAGCATAAAATAAAATAGAAAATACTTACAATAATATTTTCCCTATTATGAAATTCAGTAAGAAGATAATATTATAAAGTAGCATCACTCTAAATATAAGGAGCAATTGAAAGAAACTGTTTGGCTTAGCATATCTTAAACCTGCTGGTGTTAGGGTTGTTGCTGTGAATAAAATTGGATGCATCTCTATCCTATGCTCAAATGTTAGTTTTCAAGGTAAACCATAACAGAAATTAAAATTTAATCACATTTGGTGCAATACTTGCATTTCAGGGGTAATGGGCAAAAACTGCAATTAAACAAGCAGTTATGCCTGCGTACTTGGAATGACTAACTGCTATTCAATAACTGTAACGTTTCAGGGGAAAACTCTTCAGGTTTATTTATTGGAGCTTTGTTATGGTATAGAGTGTGGTTATTTTATACAATAGTTTTGGAAGAAATCATGTTGGAAAATCCCTTCTTTGACAATTAACCTTCAAAGTAGTAGTTTAAAGTTTATAACAGTGAACTTATGTCCAGGTGGATGTAGCATTTCATGAAATTTTGGAAGTATCCACCAGGCAATAAACAGGAAAGGTTTGGTGAAATTTTGAGTTCTTGTTTATTGGCCAGTGCTTTGTGAAGAAGGTAAAACTAGCTCCATGAGAATCAGGAGCTAACTTAGAAAGAAAAAATCTCAGATTTTTTTGCTGTCTTGTCTCGCTTGAGCAAAGGTTATACAGAGCAATTTTGTATCTTGGATATCATAATTTCATCATATTTCTATTGGAAACGATGGTCTGGCGTTCTGACTTTCAGCTTTGAATGCTTGCATCAACAGTGTATTATTTTCTTATTTTCCTGATAATTAGAGGAAGCACAAAGAGGAAAATACAGCCAGAGAAGTAAGACGATATCAAGTATTTTTAATGAATACCATAATTAGGTTAAGAGATTTAAAGTAAGTTAATTTATTCTCCTTTCAAGTGTTCTTTGTACTTTATAGGGTTTCAGGAACTTGATTAAATATGCATCACTTTTTCTGAACCTGAACTGAAATAAAAATAAGCCTTTATCAGTGTAATTACACCAGGTTCATACTTACGAGTTTTGAGGTGAACACTGAATCGTGTTATGTTGTTTAAAACATGCATAAAATAGCATATAATCTGTGTGGAAGACTAATCCGTCATTAATTATATTTGTTTCTGTTAGTAGCTGCTTATTTTTAATCATTAATTATTAAGAAAAGAACAAGGCAACAATCAGTGGAAACTTGACGTGATTATTTGTCTCACGAGCTGTAATTTCTTTTTAGTTTCTGTAATCATTAGGCAGTATTAAGCTTAAAAAAAATGCTACCTTTCAATCTTTCTAGTTTTCTTTTTAAAATACTTTCTTATTCTAGATATCTATAGCGTACTGTTTAGATTCTCCATTCCTCCTGCTTATAGAGTAGTATTTGTCTGTGTCTGGCAAACTCGAAGCTTCCAGTTAATGTTTGTGCATCTCCTGTACTTGAGAACTGGCTTCGCAGATGTACTGTCTGAAACAGTGGGTTTCTCTTTTCAGAAATACCTGTTAACTTTTTGGTGTATGTTTCTTTTGACCCAAGTTTTTCAAGGTATTCGCAGCCTGGTTGTGATAGGAGCTGAAGACTTTTATTTCTAATTAGAAGGATGAAGGGTATTTGAAGAGGAAGGGCTAGGACTGTTCAGAACCAATATCCAAAATTCAGGGTACCCAAAATACAAGGTTTGCTGGTCATTCTTCTTTGATATGAAGGTTGCATACACTTACGATAATTCAGGGTAAGCTCAGCTAGTAAGATCTCAATTTCTGTAGTCCATGTCCTGTTCTTTTTTATTTCAGAGAGTCATCATTCTCTTCTTGTAAGCTTTATAAGTAGTCGTCTTGTTTTCTTTAGATATGCCATGTTAATGCCCTTTGTTGCTGTCTTTTTATTACAATTTTAATTAAAAAAACACAAAAAATATAATAATACAGAAAAAATTAAATTTGGCCTGTAAGCAGAACATTAATGAAGTGGCTTATATCTGTGTTTACTCTGGGAATGTATCTTAAGTTTTCTTAGTTGTTTTTTTTTTTATTTTAATTTATTTTATTTTAAAACAAGCTTGAAACCATCTCCTAGTGCATGCACCTGCTTGTGTAAAGAGATTCCTTTAATACTGCTGTTCTTTTTACTGTTTCCACAGTTCTGCAGTATTGGTATAAACTAAATGAGGAGGGCTGGTTTTGTGGGTTTTTGGATTATGTTTAGTTTTTTATTTTTAAGGGTGCTTTCAGTTCTGTTGTTTATCTTTTTTTTCTGTGAAAAATATACTTTTCCTTTTTTCTTTTTTTTTTTCTCTGAAACAGAAATTTTTTTAATGTGGATTTTAGAGGGTTTTTTTGGTAAAAACAGATTTTATCTTTTGAACAGACATTATCTCTCTTTGGGAATCTGAAATCCTGTATATTTATGTACCATAAATTATAAAAATTATAATTTTATTGTTCCCAGTTATTCTGAAGATGGTTAGAAAGATACCGAGATTTAAATTTCACTTTTCTGAAATTTATTTAGATGCCATGTGGTGGTACTGCTATTAACAATCACATTTCTATCGTGGTCATATGTAACTATGTTTTGACAAAAAGACTGCTATTACGATATTTCTACTCCTCCTTCAAACTTTGGAGTGCAGTATGGCAATATAAAATGCATAAGGTAAAACAAGGTTTTGTCATGCAACAAATTATCTTGCATCTGTTCTGAATGGAGTTACACATTGATTTTAAATCTAGTGTTGTTCACCGAAGGGCTGGTCACCTATTAAGATAAATCTATTTATCTATTAACATAACAATAAAAATAGAAAAGGTGAAAGCTCTGCATGCAGGAAGACATTAATGGTTATAAAAGTTCAGGTCTCTGTGGCATATAGTATATTAATTTTTTAGACAGTAGATTTATCTTACTGAAGTAATAAACAACAAAATTATGAACACTCATAATTTTTGACCAAAAAAAATATTGCAGTTATTTTTACACATTACAATCAGCTATACAGCATATTTTGGCTTTAGATAGAACAGTCGGGGTAGTCTGGGCGGGTATTTATTTTTATTAAGAGATCATATAGGAAGAGGCTGCCATTTTTGGTATCAGAAGAGCTTTGATATGCTGATGAGCTGTAGAGAAAATACATTTTATATCTAGGTTTAATAAACTACCTTTGGAACTTTTTGCCCTTCTTTCTCTTTCTTCAGTGCAGCATTGACAAAGTCTAAGATAGGCAAAATGTTGTTTTTCTAGTTCAGTCCATGCAGCGTTGCCACTGCTGTGGTTTCCACGAGGACCCACAGCGTAAAATCCTTCCCTCTTTCAGCACCAAGTCACGTCTCAGGTTTGTTTTGCTGAAAATCTTAGCAGAAAATGTCATTTCATTGCTTTAATTACTACCAAAGTGGGTTTTTTTCCCAATATTTACTGGCTTTTGACCTGCAGAAGAACACTGTAACTGGAACATCTGGTGGGCAGCGTGATTCACCTTTTTCTCTTCCTGCACATGCGTAGTGGATGGCATTTGATGGGTGGCTTAGTCCTCCCCTTTCCCACATGCTGTTCTCGGCCATGTGCTCCCTCCTTTTTAATTTTGTTGATTCTAGTAAACATCAGCCTGATAGATCCAACTGAAAACGAATCTCAGAGGGAGGGGGGGGAAAAAATATGCTGAACCAGAAGATAAAGGAATCTTTCGAATCAGGTTACAGTCAAGTTGGTTTAAACCAATAGTGATACTGCAACATCATATTTTAAAAGGAGAGATGGTGACTTTTATATGTAACCTTTAATCTGTTTAGTCAACATTGATGAAATCTTTAAGGCAATGACATTACATGCGGATATTTTGCTGACCTAATCGGTGTCAGAAGTGCTATATTTTAACTATTCGTTTTTCTTTCAGGTTTCACTTAAGCATTTTAGTATTTCTTTTTCCTGCTTTTTTCTTGTTGCTCCTCATATTACTTTGTCATAAAAATAAAGGTACTAGTTAAGCAGTGAAAGTGGAAAATTGCTATAATTATTGAGCAATTTATGTAAATCCTAGAGGTAGATAGAATTAGATACAATATTAAGGACCAGTTTTACAGTAATTTTATGTCTTCCCTTAACAGTGGAAATGGTGGATCATGTACATCAGTGAAAGATCCACTTGGAATCCTGGAAGGCATCGTTTCTGCAGTGCATGCAAGCGTTGAGAAAGGGTAAGAACTTACTGTATAGATTCTTCGGTTAAGACTTTGAAAGATACTTCTCATGAAAGCATTGAAGGTACGATACTGAATATGGATGGTTTTTTTCATGAATATATATAATGCGTTTGCACTTAATTTTCTAGGACTTTATTCTGGAACGGGCTATCATTTATCAGGCTCAAAATCTGAGCCCTGACAGAAGCCTCTACTTGATCATTTGGAAGAAAGCAAGTCACTGAACCTAAAATTTAGATAACTGTGTATTATGGTGATTTGAGAAAATGTTTTTTTTTTCTGCTGTGACTGCTGCAGATTGTATAACTACCAGGAGTACTTCACTGCTTTTGTTTCAGTTTAGTAGATAAATTGCAAATAATAATGACTCAGTCTCAGATATCTGAATTTAGATATCTAAATTTGTTAATATTTGTAGGGTATAGTGCAGAAACAATTTCACAAATGCTTTATAATACTTCACCACATTTTTTTCCCCTCTTTTTGGGTTGTTCTTGTGTCAGGTCATGTAATTGTCTGGATGTTTTGCTGATATTTTTCCATTGCATTTCTAGTAAAGACAAGGAAGAATAAAAATATGGTTTTTTTCCAGACGTACAAACTAAAAACTCATATATGATAAAAATAATAAAACCCCATACTCTCTGGTAGCCAACAAAAACAATTACACTATTCTCTGGAGGCTTCTCCACTGACACTAAATTAGTTAAATATTGGATACTGAAGTAGACTGTCAAAATCTACAGTAAATCTCCTTTGCGATAAGGTAGAAAGGGAGACTTGGTACTATTTTATTCTGAGATGTATTTCTGGACTCTTATTTGTATACTTCATCAACATTTAACTGCTGAAATAATAAACTGGAGTGAAAGTCATTGTGATTATAGGAGATTGCTTACATTCATTTCAATTCTTGTTCTTATTTATCTCCTTAAACCTGAGCTTTTCAATTTACAAAATATAAATCTTTCCTGTAGGAAAACATATATAACCATCAGCTGTGAGCTCTACAAAACTCTTGAAATACACCAGGAGATCCTCTTAATTCCCAAACTTTTAATTTACAGTTTGAATGCCGCCTGTTCAGCAGAGGCATGTCTAATTTAGCTGAAGTTCTGAGCTAACAGTATCATTCAGACAATATAAAGCCTAAGTAAAATTGAAATGCTTGTAATATGAAAACCGAAGCTGTCAATGTTTATTATTTCAGAGCTGCAAGACAGGTTAAATTGGTGTTTTCTGTCTGATATTACTTTCCCATCTGTCTTGTTAAGACAAATAAGGGAACATTAGTTATAAATCACACTCCACCTGGAACCATTTTCTGGACTTTTTTTTTCTTTTTTAAGAAAAAAAATTAGCTTTAGTTTAAAATACTACTGAAAGATAGCAGAATAACATTTACTGATTTGTTACACGTTGGTTTATATCCTCTGAGGGATATTAATCTGTCCGAACTGCTAGCTGGTTGGTGAGTTCATGGTAATCTGTGTACTCTAAATGCTTTCACACAGAATGTATTCAATATGATACACTTCTTGAATAAAACTTTTTCTAATTAGCCAAGTGAGGACAACTCCAAAACTTAAGATTTGTATTTATTTATTTTTTATTAACATCTATCTCTCTCTCTTGAGATTACAAGCATTCTGCAGTCATACTTGAACTTACGATAATTAAGATGTCTAGAAATGGTGCAGAAAATAAAATAAAAAATGGCTATAGCTACAAACAGCAGAAACTAATTTGTGTATGTGGAGAGTAAAGAAGGGACCTGTAAGGATAGAAACATAATATGAAGCAATGTGAATTAGCATCAGATATAAAAATGTTATACTTAAAATGCAAGCAATCAGGCTCCTTTTCCATAAAGTCAGATGGCATAGAAGCACAGGCGTCAGTCCAGACCAGATAATGGAAAAAGGCCTGGGTTTTCAGCTGCTGAAATCCAGCACCATTATGATACAGTTGGCAGTCAAGGTTTTATGTGGGTGAATATGTAACTGTAAAGATGAATTTCTGTGCTATTATGTCATTATTTGAAGTTCAAAAAAAGTTCTCACACTACTTAGCTTTAGGCATCTGATTTGCAAGTCTCGTTTCTCTCCATCCTCACAGAGGTGAGCTCTTCTATTTCCAGTGTTGTGTATTTATTATGTATTGAATGTCCTTAATAACAGCTTTGAAAATACATATACTACTTTGATTAGGATCACCAAAGACTGCTTAACGCAGTATTGTTTAATTACAGGGAGAAAGTTGTTTCTTCAGATGACCTTCTGGAGTGGTTGAGGCCTTTCTGTGGTGATGACTCTTTAGCAGTGAAGCCTCGCATCAGAGTACTGCAAATCCTGGAGCAAGCCTTCCATCTCAGTGATGAGGATAGCAAGCTACTTGTGTACTTCAGGACACAAGCTGTTCTCAGAGCTTCCTGGCCTGAAAGAAAGGTATTAATATTGATTGCTATAAATGCTGGCTTAAGGCTAGTTTGTTTATACAGGGATGAAATGATGAGATGCTGAATTGCAATATATGGTTATGATGCATCTTGTTGGTATGGGAACTGATCCTACTTTCCTTTTGAACCAGGTTTCTAATACATTCCTTGAAAAACAGTTACATAAAGTTAATGGATTCCTCAGCTTTTGTTTGGGATCAGGAGTACATAATACCAAAGTTGCTTAAGCACTAATGACTTTCTTCCATGTTAAGCATTGGCTTTGTATATTCTGTTTTTTCTGAGCATGTTTTTCTGTCAGTTCTATTTTTCCTCCTCATGGTCTACTTGGCGTGACATTATAGTCAGAATTAGAATGAGAATTACTGGCTACTGTCGTGCTTTTTTTCTGGGATCTTATTTCATGAATGTATAGTAGCAACATTAAGGACATTCTCAAATGCAAAGACTTAATTGCTAGGGAATGCGTTCAGTCATAGTCTGCTGTTGTCTCTCAAGGAGCAGCATCTAACAACTGAAAGACAGTAGTAGCTTAAAACTAGTTCACACCTTTAACTGCTCAGGT
Organism: Tringa tobata; assembly: GCA_033628505.1. Lineage (NCBI taxonomy): Eukaryota > Metazoa > Chordata > Aves > Charadriiformes > Scolopacidae > Tringa > Tringa tobata. Next base: position 2,884,299 of record JAHREE010000186.1, read on the forward strand.
GATAATTTTAAGTTTTTCAGTGTAAATCAGGAAAAAATAAGGTAAAATCATTGGTGAAATAAATGACTCTTAACTATTTATTTGTTTCCAGCAGAGAGAGACTGAGTGCTTCTTGTTCAATTTTCAAGCCTACAACAGATTAATTTTCCTTCTGAATTAAAGAATGACATTTTTTAAGCATATGCAGAAGTTGATCTGAGACTAATAAGGATCATCTAGCAAATGTTCTCAGCAGTGAAAACACTTGAGTTTGTCAAGTAGACTATTACAAAAAAATCCATATAAACAAAAAGGTTCTTGTTGGTTATTTGTTAATATTTTAACTGCTTTATTTCATGACTTATTTTTGGTGAAGTGCTTAATATCAACATATGTATTTTTAGGGTTCTACATTTCTAAGTACTATGAAAATACACTAAAGACTTAACAGGAAGAAGTAGTCATGTCTTTGAAGCCTGTGCCACTTTGAAATCATATGAGTATCACTTGCTGCATGTAAAATTATGCAGAAACAGAGTTACTTTCTGTCCATTTTCTAAATTCCTCCCCTTCATGCCAAGACATTATGGAACTAAAATAGAATATTTCGTATCGTTCCTCAAAATATCTATGCACAAAACCATTTTATATTCATATAAAACAAAAGCAATATCTCAGTTTTGATTCATTGTGCTAAAATCATCCAAAGGGAATAATCATAATAAAAATCTTAAAATGCTTATCTCTAGCTTTCTTTAGAAATTACTTTTTCTCTTGCATTCACAATAATACCAGCACTTAACTGCTCTTCAGGTGTTTGTCTGTGATTGGATTCTTCATCTTCAGTTCAATCTTCGTCAATATTTGTGTTGCCTGTGACCGTTTTCCAATCCAAAAGCATTTCAAGTCTAAAAGTCTAAAAAGTCTAAAAGATTCAACTAGAGTATGTTTTAAGAAAAAAAAGTTACAGATAGGTAATAGCTTTTATCCATTTCTGTAGAAGACAAAAAAAGAACCGGTATTTGACAGAAACCTTGTGAGAGTCATTATGCTTGTTTGAGAAATATATAAGATCACTTTTATTTTCTTCCATAGTCTGATAAGTCAAAATGTACATAACTTTGCAACATGAAAGTCACATACACTTGCTTTTTGCCTCGGGATGTTTTAGGAATTAATTGAACGCGTCGCATGTGCTGCTGTCTCACGTGTAGCTCACTGCCCACCAGGACCCCCAAGGACCTCTCAGCCTCGCTGTCCCTGGTGCGACACAGCTGTTAAACCTCCTGTGATTCTTGTTGGAGCCACCTTCCAGCTCCTTTAGGTCTCTTCGTATAATACATTAATAATTTCTGTTTCCTGAATTGGTGGGCTTTTAGAATACTCTTTCTTTTGAGCAGGAAAGGGTACCTGTTTTTTGTGAGGGAAGAGGTTTGTACTTACTCTAAGCAGCACTCTGTCTGCTCATAACACAGAGCTGCTGACATTTCCATGCTCTGCTCTTTTGCTGATGAGTGAGAAAGTGGTGCAAGAAGCCATGTAGTGAAAAGCTGAAGTACTGTGCTAGATAAGCACCTTTCAGAGCTAATTGTATAAAAATGTGTATACAATACTGTAATATGAAATTATCTGTATATAGTGTTTATAATTTAGCTAAGCTCAGAAATAGTTTTCATGCTTGGCAATAGTGAAAGCTGTCCTTATATGCACTTATATAAAAGTCATTGTTGCCTCACTGCAATTCCTGCTACAGAGTGCAATTATAAGAGTCCTGTTGGAACATATTTAAAAATTACTCTAATTTTTGTGTCAGTTCAAGCCAATGACATCAATAGAGAACCCTTTGTTTTCATTGAATATTTTGTGCAAGGTAACTAATGTGCAATTCAGACAGAAAAGTCATACTGGTTTGTCTATTAGGTACCAGTCATTGATAATCAGAGTTCTTCACAAATGTCCTAGAAAAAAATGAGTGATCCACTACTTAAACTATTTTTTTTTTCTTGGAGTCAGATGATGTCAAATGCTAGTCTACAAGTTGATATTAGAAAAAGCAAGTGATGATCTTATTTGATGGCTGTTTGCTTACTTTTGAATTAACAAACAAGGAAAATAGCATAATAAAATAGCATGTTGAGAACTCTTCTCTGAATTTTTCTTAGGTATGTTTCACAATCATCCGTGGTTAGTGAACCAAGAACACTGCAGAATTTGGTAGTTTCATGACTGCTGAAAGTGAAGAGAGATTTTTATGTGAGCCTTTGGCAAAGCATTAAATAAGCAAGTTGCTTGTGCAGGTTAATGCTTCGGGTACAAAGACCTTCAAAAGCAACCCTGTTCTACAGAAGGGGATGTTGAAGCACAATTTAAAAGTTTTATCAGGTTGCTGGATAATCCTGAGTGAAGCAGGGTCAAAAAGTAGACACGAGGAATTACATCTTTCAAACATGTGCTCGGGCTGCTGTGTGTGCCTTGTCTGTAGGTATCATTTTCTCTAACATCACCTTTATTAATTTGGTCATCCTTTCTCATCCAGTGAGGTAGGAAAACCCTTGACCGTATTGGGAAAAAAAAAAAAAAAAAGAAAAAAGAAGAAAAAGAGAGGGGTGTGGGTGGATCAAATGCAATTTTTGGCTGGTAGGAGAAGGTTTGCTTGGGATTTTGTGGGAGAGTTTTGGTTTTTTTTAAAATTAAGTTTAAATTGTAAGTATTTAAAGAACTTAGTCATTATCTTACTTCCAGATTGTTTTGTCATTATTTTCTTGACATTTCTTACATGCTTTTAAGGGATGCCTCTTTTTCCTTTACCATTCCTTCATACAAAAAGGGACAGCAGATTTTCTAAAGGATGAATGTGGATTTCTATTGAGTAAAGATAAGTTTAATGATATTGCAGTGTTCAATTACCAGAAAATGTGTGAAAGCTACCTTCAGTGTGTCTACTAATCCTCTTAGTCAGACTTTGCATACATCAAGGAGGGACTTAATATTTAATTATGCTTTAGGTGATGTAAGTAGTGGTCCCACAAATCAATGTGCTGCTGGGAAACCAGCCAGCTCTTACAAAATTAAAAATGTGCTTTATGGAAGCAGCTACCTATCAAACGGTCAGAAACACAGCAATTTCCAGTTCTCTAATGATTAGTTAACAAAATTAAAAATTCAGGGGTCCTCATTTTTCAAAGGCTTGAGAGTCTTTAATTCACATTCCAGTAGCATCCTACGCTACTGGAGGGAGGAGGCATGCGTTGTTTTAATCCCCTTGATGAATTTTATCTGAGCTCTTCAGGTTCTGTAATTTTCTAGTTAACTGGTGCATGAAAAATACGGGTCAGAATACTGACTTTTTTATATATATAAAAAAATGTTGGGTGGGGCTGAGAAAAACATGGGTTTAGAATGTTCTTTTCAAATTTTAGCTTGAGCCATCTGAGATGGGAAATCCATTTGTTTTCATATAATATGTAAAAATATAGTCTGTAATGACTCACAGCACTGTCTAACACACGTAAGGTATCAACTAACAGGTTATATGTGTGTTCAGTTCAGTGACCAGTTACAAGGCATAAGTTACAGAAATAAGAGTTAGGGTTTTGCCCCGTGGAGTTATAGCAGTGCTAACAAAGCTTCTCTAGGTAAACCAAGGGTTAGTTTAAGATAAGAAGTTAATAATTGGGAAGCTTATAGAAGACACACCTTGTCTTGAAGGGATTGTTTAATTATTATGCAAATGCAAAATGTAATTACTGTTTGCATGGCACTTAAATGCAAATAGCTTCGTCGTTTAGAGAAGGTAATTTCATTTAGCCTTTCCCCTCATATTGTTATATTATGTTTTTTTCATGATCTTGTGGTATACAGAGCTGCTGAGGGCTAAGCATTTTTGAAAATTCGAAGGGATATCTAATATGAATTTAAGATTCTAACTTTAGGGATGTTTTATCTGTTGTTGTTTTTTTTTTTTCCTTGTCCTGGTTTCAGCTGGGATAGAGTTAATTTTTTTTCTAGTAGCTGCTGTGATTTGGCATGAGAATGGTGCTGATAACGCATATGGTTTTAGTTGTTGCCAGATGATGTTAGTCAAGGACTTTTTCAGCTTCCCATTTAAGCTGAGAGGGAACATAGACAGAACAATGGAATAGCCAGTGGAATATTCTATACCATAGACATCATGCTCAGTATATCAATGGGGGTTGGTCAGCGGGGCAGGGATCTGTGATCACTGCTTGGGTCAGGCTGGGCAACAGATCATTGCGTGGCGCAAGTGACTTGCATTGTATCACTTTATTTTGTTTGTTCTTTTACCATTATTATTAATGTTATTTTCTTTTTCTGTTATTGTTCTATTAAACTGTCTTTATCTCAGCCCACGAGGTTTTTTTCCCCTTTCCTCCCCCTTTTCTTAGTCTTCTCCCTGCGCTTTTGGAGGGAGACTGGAGGTATTGAGCTAGTAGCTGTGCAGTCCTAGTTGCTGGCTAGGGTTAAACCATGACATTCCCTAAAGTTTAGCTTTAAAAATTTAAAAATCAGTTTGCGTTTGTGTGGTGTACATCCCACACGCATTTGCCCTTTCTTTATATAGGCTATTTATGTATACTACATGCAAGTTTTCTGTGACTCAGCAACCTTAGTAATGTCTACATTAACATAATGACTTTCTGAGAACTTGAGTATGGCTGTCAAGCCTTCATTGCTCTTTTTTTTCCTCTTCCCCCGTTATATGAAAAATGTGTATCTGTTTATGTGATGTTTCTTCATACCACTTAATGAAGAAGGTCTCCATGGGATTAAATCAGTGTCCAGTGATTTTCAACTTTTTCCCATTGCCTCTACTTGTGTCAGAGAGATTTAAACAAAAGGATTTGGAAAGCACAGAGAAATGTAAGAATTCTCAATTTTTCTGAAGTCATTTGTCAGGTAACCGTGACCTGTATTTGGCTTGATCTGGCAAAATACTAGTGAAGGAACTGTATCTCTTTAATCCTCAGCCATCTTTTGTTTGAAAAATGCTTTCTTAGAAGAAAGATTTATGGTCCTATCAACTTTGAGTAAATTCGTTATGATGTTGTTTATAATTCTGGAGACATTGTTTCTCCACTGGTAATGCATAAAAATTAAGTTTAAGAAATTTAATTTAAGTTTTAATTAATATTTTAAAACACTAATTTCCGTTCCTTGAAGGTGCAATTTATCCATATGAGAACATGTGAAATGTATTTTTACTGGGAACATAAATTGTAGCGTGTATGATTAATTAAATACTTTAAGATGCAAATGAAATATTTTTCCATTAGCTACACAAATAAAACGGAGAAGACAAAGTGGAGAGGAAAGCAGTATAGCTTGAGTGAACATGATAGTTTTGAACACGAGCCCTGGGTACTAGGGTATTCTGTGGCTAACAGCAGTTGCTTCAGAGGAAGATAAGAGTGCTCTGGAGTGGATTCATGGGGGATAATTCACTTTCTGTAATAGGTCTTTTGTAATGAAGTTATAAGTGGAGAATGGTTTAAACATTGCATATTCTGCTTTTATCTCGGTTTCAGAAAAATTAAGAGTCATTAGTAAGGTACTCAGAGTTCTATTATTCTGTTGCAAAGAAATTTAGGAAGAATTACTTTACTGAGAGAGTGGTCAGGCACTGGAACAGCCTGCCCAGGGTGGTGGTGGAGTCACCATCCCTGGAGGTATTTAAGAGTGTAGACATGGCTCTTCAGGGCATGCTCTAGTGCCCAAGATTATTGCTTTGTGAGTGGGTGTGTGTTGTGGGTTTGGTTTTGTTTGGTTTGGTTTTTTTTTTTGGTGGTTGGACTCGATGATCTCAGAGGTCCCTGATGATTCTGTGATTCTGTGAAATTGTCATCCTCGGGTGTCTTGCTAAATTCTTGACTGTGTACACCATATAGCATTGAATGCAAAACATGCTAAAAATTTGTAGAAGGATTTTTTTTTTCTTTTACCTCTTTATGTGATGTGGTATGTGGTGGTGTTCTGTTTTATAGGATAGTAAAATCCAGAAAATCAAAATCCCTGCTCTGTTTTATGTACTTCACCACTTTTTTTTCCTTATTCTGTTCTTTACTCAGTGTAAGTAAACAATTCCAATCATGTTACCTCATCCACAGTGTTTTCTACATCTCCCTATTCTCCCCTCTGTCTCAAAGCCCACTGTAACATGCAGTATGACTTCCGAAAGGAGGTAATTGGAGAAGTGAATGTGATGTTCTTGTGGAAATTAACAGTCCGTGCTTGTGCATCCCAACACCTTGATTGCTCTCTTGACTTCAGCTGTACATTAACCAGAGGTCTCTGAATTTCATTTAGTGAGGCTCAGGTTCCTGTTTTGACTTGATGAGGCTAATTTAGCATATTTTAAAATGTGATGGCTTTACCATTGTTACATTTTATTTGCCATCATATGGTTACTTATCTTAGACTGTTTTTTTTTTAAGGTCAATTGAAGATTTCTTTCTACAGTGTCCTTGACGAACAAAAGCTAGCTCATTTGTGTGCAATATTATCTGTTCAGTGCTTGCAGTCCTCCAAAAACATCATTTAATTTAGATAAGCAAAGAAGCAGTCATAAAATCATTAGAAGTTTTACTTTTTACCTTCACTATTTGATAATAAACTCTTTTTCCCTTTGTGTGCTTTGGTTTTGTTCCTGTTAGCAGATCAATTTCTTCAGTGGTTTCTAGTCAGGAATGTTATTAAAAGCCTTTTAAAGATATAAGTAAATTTTAAAACTGTTTTTCTTTAGGCATTATTTTGTTAATATATAAATGAGCATTTTGTATTAGTAACTGTGATGTTTGGTTGATGCCATGCTTTTTTTTTTTTTAAATGCTTTTTTTTATTCCATCAACCATCTTGCTAGCTGAATTTTTTTATTAAGAGGTCTGTAAACTGTATCATCTGAGAAGCCCCCTCAGGTATTCTTAAAATAGTTCTTACTTCATAGTAATTTCTGATAGTTCGTGTTGATTGAGAGAGTGAGGGGTTTTTTCCATACTGTTGCTGTTATTACGTAGGGACTCGCTCACTTTCACTACATCAAATCAAAAAGAAAACCACCAATTGCAGTGCTTATGCACTGCCCTTTGATATGACAGTTGCATGATGCTGCATCTTCTGATTATTTTTATGGCTGCAACAGAGCTATTCATTTATTTCAGTTTTTACAGCTTGAATAACTTCCTGGTATCTGTCCACTTGGTACTCTAAGTGCTGCTAAGTCCTGCTCTAAGTCATAAGTATGGGTGGAATTTTGCTTTAAAAGTTGAAGCAAAATTCTTTTCTGTTTTTTACTGAAAATAGAAGTACATAAATATTATTTAAAACGTGAGTCAATATCAACAACTTGTTCCTAAAAGTATCTTAGTTTATAGTGGGTTGTTCTTTCTAAAAACGTGTCTTTTACTTTTAGCCCATCTGCAGGATGACATTTTGGAAAGATTAATTTTGACAAGTTTTCATTTACATGAAAACAGCTTTTAAAATAATTTTTCTTCTATTAGCAAAAATTGCAGACTTATCAAGATGACTGTTCTACATGTGGCTGAATACTTGGAGGTTGTGCGTGCACTGCTGCTTGGTGTTAGTGATGGTCAGAAAAGGTAGATTGAAAAGCCACTTGCATAAGGTATGGAGGGAAATGGCTGATGCTGATTTAACAGCTTAAAGTTAAAATTAATACTTAAGAATTAAAATCTTGTGATTGCTAGGCTGCGTCTTCCAACAGTCTTTTCTGTTCTAAATGTAGAGTATCTATATCATATATAGATTATGAATTGTGAAACAGTGATTAGTAGCTGGCGCATACAAGTAAAATGACTTATGTTTTTAAGTCCCTCATGTTGCACAGATGTTATTTAGCCATGATTTACATAGATCCAAATTTTTACCTATTAACTGACACCTAGTCAATATACATTTTAAATTACGTATCCGTTAATCCTTTCTCTCAGTTCTAGCTAGGTAGATATATAAATCTTTCAAATGCTTAATTTTTTCTTTATTTGCCCTTACCTCTCTATCGATATCTATGTACGGTCTTCAGAGGTTTTCTCTGTTCTGAAGTGTATTTGCAGATTAGGACATAGTCTCCTGCAGAATACAAATGAATGGATTTTATTTTTTGCACGAGTTATGCGTTTTTATGCATTAGGCAATGCATTTGTGTTTATTGAATCTATGTGCATTTCTGAGTGAGCTGCATATCAAGCAGATAAGGAATTAAACAATGTATAAATCACTTCAGAAGAAAATAGTTCTTAGGTATTTCTACAAGACAGGCAACTCAACACATGGCTGAGCCTGTGTTTAATTCATCACCAGTAGGCTTCTGGTTGATTTGTTTTTAAACTTGAATCCCATAATTTGCTTATCCTGTTCTCTGGCTTCAATTTGAGCAGGATTTGACCTGTGAGATTATGTGCATCCCTTTAGTATCTGTGTGCAGGTTTCAGGTGTGGTCAGCACTCAGATTCATAAGACCAGCTTTGGGGGAAAATGCGAGAAAGCCTGTTCTGAGAGTTCTCCCTCCTTTAGGGTAGAAAGCATGGGTTGTGAGCACCAAGTTTGCCATGCAAAACTCTTGACTTCAGTTTTAATTTTGTATTGATTGCTCTAAGGTGATGGTTCTGATAGCAGATGCTTCCCTCTGATCTGTCAGGCAGTGGCTATTTTTCCAAAGTCTAGGTGATAGCAGCCCATGTTCTCTTTGTGAGTTCAGGACCTGGAATACACTCCACCAAGAACTGTCTCCTCGTTGGTCTCAAACAGAGGGGAGATGTGAGGTAGACCTTTGCATCTCTGTCTCAAGGTATATTCCTCCTCGTAATGGAAATCAACAGTACTTTGAATGTGGTGGGTTTTTTTCAGTTGGTTTGTTATATTGTTTTGTTGGTTTTAAGTGGTTATTCCTTAATAAAATTGTTGCTTTTTATTAACTGGGATACCTTCGTAAGCATATCTTCAGAAATGCTTCTTTCAAGCAAAGGAATTTAATCTGTAGCAGTGGTCCAGGCTCCGAACTAAATGATGTTTTTCCTACAGTGGTGCGTTTTTTTGTAAAATAGAAATAAATTTCATCATTATATGGGAGGATTTGTGAGCCCAGCAGAACAGTTTTTAAAAAGTTACCATCTCTCAGCTGTGACTTACTACCATGTAATACGTTTCCATTTACCAGGATCCAAAATGAATTGAAAGTGGGATTATCCACATACGAACTCAGGCAGACTGAGAAAGTAAGATGAAAAAGTCTCATTTAAAATTGACAGGTTCCTCTGCCATGAGGGGAATATATTTGGAATATATTTCTGAGAAGGCAAAACTCATCTGTGCTAAAGGAAAGATGGACTTCTCAATGACGCACATTGCCATACAAATTTTTATTAAAGGAACTTAGTGCACAGGAAATATTTGAACTTGTAAGATTTACAATTTAGTTGTACATATGTGCTCATTAAATTGCACTTTTCTTATCCAACAGTGGTGTGAGTAAACTAACATTTTTATAATCTAAACCACAACATTCCATGGGTCTTCTCAAAAGTAAAAGTTTTTATCAGCTCTCCAAAAAAGACTTTCCAAAACTAGGAAGTAAGTGCAGTTCTAAAACTGAATGCTTCTTGAGGAAGCATATTATGGCAGTGTCTCACAGTAGTCATTTGGCAGTATTCCTTTTTACGAGGAAATCTTTTGAATTTAATTCTAAAGCATTGTGAATATTTAAAGAATATAACACCTACTGCTGTATAAAGGAGTTCTTAGTTGCCTTTAACTCTGTACCTGGCAATATGGTGCTAGGACATAGAGTAAAAGGTACTATGTATCACGTTATTGTTTAAAGTTCAACATTTAAATAAATACTGGGGGAAGAACTTTAAAGGAGATATGAAGTTTGAGATGAAGTCCGTAAATTGCATCTTTGAGAAGTGACTTGCACTTGACCTCATTGACTCCTATTCAGCTACCTTGTGAGAGTGTAAGTTCCCTCAATTCCACATGGAAACTACATATAACAAAATATTGTGGGCCCAGTTTGTTTTCATAATGTAAATTTTAATTAGTGTGTGAGTACATAAAAATGTCAGTGCTGGTTCAGGTTAAGGCCCAGTTCAGCCCAGTATTCTGTCTCCAACAGTGGCTAAAAAAATCCGGACGTGAAAGGAAGAGTAGGAAAAGTAAAAGTATATGTGAAACTTACTCTGGTATTGCCCTCATCTGTGGGTAGTCAGAGAGGGTTAATTAGGAATAAGAACTGGAAAAAGAGTAGTAGTTCCCCACTTTCCTCCTTCTTGGAGTCTCTGACTTCCAGTGTAGATGTCACAAAACAGATTAGTTCACTAGCTTTTAACCTCTCTGGCTGTATGTGAGGCCTCCTCCACACCTTTAACCAGACGTCTCAAACTGTCCATGCCTGAGCTCGCAGTTCTACTCTGGTTACTCTTGACTGGTTTCTTCGTGTGTGCTCTTGCACTGATAGAGGGGTGGCTGAATAACACCGTGGTTCATTCTTCCAAGCCTGTCACTGCTCTCACCGGCCTGACCCTGTTTTGTCTTTGAGGATTTCCCTCTCAATCACAACTTAAAACTTTTCTTTTTAAAGAAAGCCTGGTTTAGAAATGGTGGGATGCTGGTAGTGTGCTGAGGAGCACACCACTTGTGGTTTTGCCTTTAAAAAGGGTTTACTGGTGCTCTGGGATGTGAAGGTCTTGAATAAGGTGTTTCAATATGTGCTTGTGGTTTTGCTTTGTTTCACAAGTATATAATGTGTCTAGCATCAAGGTTGATAGGATGTCTAGCATCTTGAAACAACTTGAAGAGAATGAAATAAATAGCAGCTTTTAAAAACATCTAATCTTATCTTTACAGGGTCAGTAGCACTACAATTTCAGGAACAGTTGTACACTTCTGCACTTTGTTTTTTACTGGTGATTTTTCACATTTATGTTCGTTTTGTGTTCATTTGTGTTCATCTATTTAGCTTAGGTTGTAATGTTTTATGTCCTTTGTAACAAGCTTTTAACTTTGCAGCCTTGTACTGGAAGTAGGTTTCAGTTACTTAGGTTTGTGCAGACTTTTCAGTAGCCACACAGATACCAGCAGAATAGAGAACGACCCACAAAATGGGATAAATTTCTTCAGTGACCAGCCCCATCTGACCTGTTTGTGTAGCAAGGGCAGTATTTTCTTTTCTGATTTACTGAATTAGACTGTAAGCTCCTTAAGGCTGTTGCATTTTTATGCCTTGAACAGCACACCAAAATGGCAATTACAGAAATTCTATCAAATTGTTATCAGTCCTTTTAGTCTTTGTTTATAAACCATGTTAAGCCCTGTCTAATGAGTGGAAGCAAATTTTAGCATCAGCATTGCCTATCTAGAATCTGAATAAAATCTTTCATGTCAGATCTGCCCATTATTTTAAAATGCAACATAGATGAGTTCTCTACCACTAGAGCTTGGAAAAGAGGGGGATGATAAATAAAAACGTACTGCATTTTACACGGGAGTCCTGACATATTGAAAGTGTATCGTAGGAAGAATGGACTACTCAAATGCCCGCTTAGTGTTTATGTTTTCAATGCTGTATTAATTCAAATTGATGCTGCAGTGACAAACAAGAATATATTTTGAAATATTTGCATTACAGTCTGGTAGATATAATAAAATAAATTTTATAATCACGTAAATCAGTAGGTTTTTGGTTGCAGCTCTTGGAAACGACAAATGTCTCTGCCTTAATATAGGGGGTTGGTTTTAAGCCTGGATGTAGCTTTTCTCAATAAAGCAATTATAATGAAGGAAAATACTTTTCTGAGTTCTGCATCTTGATTCTTTGGTTACAAACAGCCTTATAAATTATTTCCTTAGGACATCAGCAGTCAACAAAATGTGTTGATGAAGTCCATGGCTCTGCCATGGTCACATCGTTATGTTCTGTAATTTGCAGACCAAATTTCATTGGGCAGAGGGAGGTGGAGGTCTGTCTGCGTTAGTTTTCCCGCTCACCGTTCTTGTATGTAAATAGGCAGCATTTTGTATTTTATCTCGGGAGAAGGAGAGGACTGGATTGGCTGGATCTTTTTATTGGCATTTCTATTTTTTTAAACAAAACTCTAGGTTATCAGCCAAGTCGGTCAGCACCAGATACTCAAATTATATAGCTTTAGCAATAAAGCATTTACAGCTCTATCAGATGGGTTTTTCCTATAGGATCAGGAGAATATAAATAGTTGATATTTAGGCCCCAGGAGCACAATTTAGGTATAACAACATTCCACTGTGCTGTAAGTACTGATTTTAAACTAACTTCAAGAGTGAGATAATAGACTGAACGAAACAACTCATCCTGCAGCCTGCCATGCCCAAAGGTTTTATTTATCAGTCATGGATGATGTCCACAGCTTTATTTAACCTTATCATTCTTTTTTATATTTTATACTTTTTATAAAATATTAGGTTTCTAAAAGCTTCAGAACAAACTTTGGACACTACGTGTGGAAAAATAGCTGTTTTGATGGCTGAAATCAAGTAATTCAATGAGGTGTGTTGCGTGGCCATGCTTAAAAACAGGCAGAATAATGTATCTCCAATAAAAAGAAGATCTGATTTATGCCTTCTGGCATGCCACAGCCACTACCTGCTGTAGCTGCAGTTGGCATTCCCATTTAGAAATGCGGTTAATTTTCTGTCTTGGTCAATATTTGAGAAAAGTGGAACAATTTTTGTCTTTATTGAGCATTGATAATATGGGACAAGTCAGAACTATTTTATGGGCTGTCCTAACTCACTGCTAATTAATAACAGGAGATACTGGGAAAAGGTGTAAAAAAAAAAATAAAAAAAAAAAAATAAAAAAAAAATCAAAGTCCTCAGGAGGAGAACATACGGTTAAGAGGAGTTTGCACTGGTGCAGAGGAGTCTGCACTGGTTCAGACAGCTGGTGGTAGTATTTAATGCAGTTCTAAGCAGTGCTTGATACTGTTTTTGTAGCCTGTATTTTGTTCTGTTAATTTCCTATGTATTCTTTTAAGGAACCTTAGCAGATGTTTACATCTTGATTTTTAAACATATTTAGTCCCTCATTGATACTGAAATTGTGTGTTTTAACAGTTTAACATGAGGTTTGGTTTTACTTAATTTGTATTTTGTTTTATAATCTATCATGAGTATCATTTCTGAAATTAATTCCTGTAATTGATTTTCCCATAGTGGTAAATATTTGTGTATCCTTTTATTTTAATGAAAAACGTGAAGCCAGCTGTATTCTACTGCCAAAGCGAAGGCACGATCTAGGGAAACTCAAGACAGAATTGAGCAAATCTATTGTTAAAAATGATAGTCCTTGCTTTCGTGTTTTTTTTTCTTTCATATTCCTTTGGGATCATCTGAAGTTCAGGCATACTCCTTACTGCCTTGCTACAGGCCTCGTTATTCAGTTTAGTGGCAGGTTCTTTTTTACAGGCACTTGTTCTATCAGGGCTCTGAGCAGTTTGTGGCAGGTTGTCTCTGCATAGCCTTTGAATATATTAGAAGGATTATTTCGATTTTTGGTTTAAAAGAAAAAAGAGGTGGGAAAAGCTGAGTTGCAGTATCCCATCACCAAGGTTTAAAGATGATGACAGAGGTAGAAATGCAGTGCCTTGTCCGAATAGATGGTTCAGAGTCACTGCAGAGTGTTTAGTGAAAAGTGGACATTTTAATCCTTTTGCTGTGTTATTACATTAAAACAACAGCCTTAACTCACCCACTGTTCAGAACTGTGTTTCTGCTGTGTGAGGTGGCTGCTTCCTCACCGTGCTCTCCCTCAGCCCTGGAAAGAGTAGGCAATACAGAGGAAAGCCTATGTTCTCTCTTTGTGTGTGTATATATTATACATGTATGTGTGTGTGTATATATATATGCATGCACACATATATATGTGTACTAAATATAAATTAAAAAACCTTGTTCCAATGTGCTGCTTCAAGTTAATTGCTTTCTTGTAGAAAGGAACTATCACTTCTTTTGTGGTTTGATTATAACTTCTATTTCTGGAAAAATAAAGGGAAAGAATTAGAGACAGGGCAAGGTATCTTGTCATTCAAACTATAAAGCAGTGCAGAAACTATTTAAAGGAAGTGCCTTGATTTACATCTTAGGAGTGATATTTAACTTGAAATGGACTCTTGTTTTATAGGAATAACAATCTTTTGAAGGTTTAAAAGGTTTTATTGTTGCCTGTGTTTCTGGTACATAGTGTTGATCATCTGCTCATTAGGATTTTTCTAGTGATGCTAGTGGGCAAATTGTGCATAGTTTTCAATCATCTTGATTGTCTAAAGTTATATACAGACAAGTTAAATACAGCTGCTTCTCAGAAGGTACAATTTCAGACACACTGCAATCTTATTTAAACAAGTGGGACTACTTATCAATGTGTAATGTGACGTGTGGACACAGTCTTTTCAGAATCAGCATGTATTTGATGATGTTTCAACTCAGGAATGCTTTTGAAAAATATTCCTGATACAGTTGATTCTGTGTGACCATTGTCACACACAGGTGTTCTTGGTGTTAAAGAATGGGCTTACATCTGAATCTCGGTTTTTCTCTTTCAGGAAAAAAAAGCTATTTTAACAACCGTGTTGTCATAGGAATGAAATAATGCTTAAAACATACTTGAAATGCAGATGTGTGTGGAGCATAGGGATGACTGATTGATGCACAGAAGCGTAAGATACAATGAAGCATGGAAAATAGCTAGGACTTAAAAGATGGAGGGGTGGGGAGTTTAAGGTAGGATAACACTTGTCATTTTTTTTCGGAAGTAATCATACTTGTCATCTACTCATCAATACTTAGGTGTTTTCCATTTCATTAACCTTTACTTTCATTAACCTTCCATTTCCTCTATCCTTAGTGCTGCATTTTAGATCACCACATGCATTCTAAAGTTATGCGTACTTATACACTGTGTTGTTACTTTCTAATCTCATCTGTTTCACAGTAAATGGCAGTGATGTACATTTAAAATGCCATATAAAAAATGACTTTTCAATAGTTTTCTTAAAAACTATAAATAAGAAATGCTGCAGAAAGTTCACTTTATTTTTATTACTCTGGGAAATATGGGCAACTTGAAAAATGCCATTGTAGAAAGAAATGGACACCATATTTAAGAATAACAAGGTAATTCTTCTGAGTTACTTTGATCGTATTAATATGTGTTTTGTTATGAGCACTCGCGTTGCAAGGATCCAGCTGCTCAAAACACATTATAATATTAGATTAATTAACCTTATTTAAAAAAAAGTAAATCTGAGTCTGTAAAGATGCATTGTTATTTGATAATATTATTGATATTATAAAGATGCATTATTATTTGAGGCACAATTATTTGAATTTGGTTCATGTTGAATAGAAGGTCTGATCCACTGTCATCTACTCTCTGCTACTAATGGCTCAATTTCTGTGACAGCCGTTAATATTATCTGTGCTATTTCTTTCCATTTTTATAATTATCATTAGAGAGATCTGAACACTTAGTCTCTGTTTTAAAGTAACATGCTGTTTGTGCAAATATATTAAAATATACTCAATGGACCATCCAGAAGGTCACTTACGAGGTTTAAATATTTAGAGCTAGTTGTCTGAAAAAGGAGTTTGGGGACAGATGAAACAATGAGAGCTTCTGTTTTCTAGATAATACATAATTTGCTAAATTACTAAATTTTTTTTATCCTTAGAGGTTAGCATGTCTTATAGCCCTTTTACCATTTCCTGTTCTTCTCCCTTCTCTTTACAGCCTTGTGTTTTAAATATTTTAGATGATAATATTTTATATTAGCAGCTGTAGATAGAATTTAGGAATATTACAAGTGGGTAACGGATGTCTGCTATGTGACATTTGCAATACAGAGAAGCATTTTAAATGGACAAATCTCAGAAACATTTCTTCACTCTCTAAAATGTTTTAGTATATGGTGCTTTCAGAGGTACCCTGGAGACAGAAGTGAGCAGTTTTTCTGCACTAAATATCTTAAAGTCGCAAACTATGTAGGCAACTCAATAAATGCATCAGTAATCTTTGTTTTCCAAACTCTTTTGAAAAATTTTCCCTTGATGTATCAGAGTCACTTTGAAAAAATGGGAATGCAATCTTTAATCTTTTAGAGTAGCTGTAGAACTAAGGAAAACTTTGTCCGTGTTTGATGTCTTAGAACTACTTGGACTGAAACAGAAAAGTTAACAGTTATTGCTGTGTGTCTTCAACAGAATTATAAGAGGAAACTGAAGTGTTTGATATCCTGGAACTTTTCAAAGTTGGAAGGAAAAATTCAGTGTTAGAATGTGTTAATAACGCAGAGGCAGTTACCTTGTTACTGTAACAAATTATTTTTAAACTCCAGAAACTTTTTGTATGTCAGATAGCGAGGAGCTATTCAATTTGTGAAAGCCCTCCTAGTGTGATAGCCAAACTTTTAAACAGAAGTTGCTTCTCATTTAGTAGCAAGTTGGTTCTCATTTATAGCAACCTTCCTTCAACAGTCAGACCTTTTACTTCTTTACTATGCAAACTGCAAGCAGTAATTATCTGTAAAAGAACCTGTCATCAACTGAAGTGAATTCAAGTCCTGGCAGAAGCTGCAGGTTTTAAACTTAGATGGACACTTTTCCTGAAATAGAGTTGTCTGGTGGCTGGCTGATGGGGTGTGGGTTTTTGGTTCTTAGGTTCAAACACCTATACAGAGAAATATTTCAGTACTTGCTAGCAAATGTTCTTCACTCAGTATATGAATTTAGAATCATCTTTCAAGGTTCTTTCCTGTGGGAGAAAAGATCAGATGCTGTAAATTCAGGTAAAACTATTGAATTTTCGTAAGTGATTGAGAGTAATATATGTAAGGGAAGCAATATACATACCCATTCTTTAAAAATATGTGTGTGTGTGTGTATGTCTGTATATTAAGAAAAGGAAATTTAAGGAATTTTTTGTCATTTCAAGAACACAGAGATAAGATTCTCTGAACTAATCACTGAATGTCCTTGTGTGGGGTTACATTGTTTTAGGAACTACACCTAGGTCATTCCACATCATCTGTGTGCTCTCCTGTTTAATTTGCAGAGGTAAGCAAATGAGTTTCTAGGAAAACTACATTCACTGTGTTCCTGCATTGTTTTACAACAGTGATGTCCTTCACAGATTGCTGATTTGCTTTTAAATCCTTGATTTCTTAAAAGAAATGTGGGTTTTGGTTTTTCTGTTGTTTTATTTTTAGGTAGAGATAACAGATATTGAAAATGAAGAAAAAAGGTATGATCTGTTCTTGGGACTTCTGGAGTCTAGTCACAGTCCATCTGAGTTTCAGCACTTGGTTTTACTCCTTCAAGCTTGGCCACCAGTGGACATGAGCAACAGGTAAGCATTTCTGCAAACAGTATTTAAATACTGGAACATGGTGATAAGGTGTCTCCTAAGCCTTCTTTTCTCAAGGCTGGACAAACCTAGTTCTCTCAGCCTTTCCTCATGTGGCAGGCTTCCCAGTCTTTTGATCATCTTCTCTAGACCCTCTCCAGCCTGTCCATGTCTTTTTTTGTGTAGTGGGGACCAAAACTGAACACAGTGTGTGACCTGAATAGAGCGGGATAATGACTTCAGCCCTTGCTGATACAGCCGAGCATCCTTTCGGCTTTCTTTGCCACTACAGCACACTGTTAACTTGTATTGAGCTTGTTGTGCACCAGGACCCCCAGGTCCCTTTCCACAGATCTGCTCCCCAGCCGGGTAGATCACAGCCTGTACTGCCCTTCTGGATTATGTTTTCCCAGGTGCAAGACCTTACATTTGTCCTTGTTGAACTTCATAAGGTTCTTGTTAGTTCTCTCTTCCAGCCTATTCAAGTTGTCTTGCAGGGTGGCTCTCCCTTCTGAAGCATCCACTTCCCCACTCAGTTTGCTGTCATTGGCAAAATTCATCAGGGTACACTTGATCCCATCATCCAGACACTTAGGAAGATATTAAACAATGTTGGGCCTGGTACCAATCCCTGGGGGACCCTACTTTTGACAAGTTGCCAGTTTGAAAAGGAGCTATTTTACCACCACCCTCTGGGTGCAGCCTGTCAGCCAGCTCCCCACCCACCTCACAGACCAGTTGTCTAGACCATAACACATTAGCTTCTCTGGGAGAAAGCTGTGGGGATCTGTGTCGAAACCTTTGAAAGGCAATGTTCAGGTGGCTCTGCCAGTTTGCAGGAGGTCTGTGCAGGTAATGCTACCAAGCAATGGTGCTTCTCTTTTCTCTCTCTCACTATCTGTTATTTCTGTCTTTGAATAAAGTATCCAAAAGTAAAGAATATATACTAGGACAGGCATATCCTGGCCAACAATGTAAAATGAAAATAATTATTTAAAACTTCAGCATTGCACCCATCAGAATAGGTATTTTATTGAAAGTGTTAATTTGGAACATCTTGACTACATTATTTTTGCCTGTGACTTTCTGATCACATTTAAAGGTAAAAAGTTTAGCTGTTATATTTTATAACAGGTGATCCCTTCTAAGATACAAGGATTCATATAATCTTATGAGGCAAAAGTGACATATCTTTCAAGAAAAGCAATAATATTAATAAATTTTTATCAAGCAAGTACAATATGCCATGTTTTTTCTGACAATAGTTTGGTTAGAGACACTAAATGATGGTTCCATTGGATTACTTTGGGGTATTGATTACAACGTGTTTTAACTTGGGGACTACACTCCCCAAAGTGTTTGTGTATTGATTTGTCAAAAAAGTTAAGGCTTACCTTTTTATGAGAAGTAACTCTCTTCTGTACTTGTAGAGAACAGGTCCATTAGAAGATAATCTCTTTACTTTCCCCATCAGGTATTTATACAACTGATGAAAGTCCTCCAGGCCAAACTAGTCCCAACTCTCTCATCTCTCTGTCTCTGCTCATGGGACAGATACTCGAACCCCTTTGTCATCTTTGTGACACTTTCCTGAATTCACTTCAGTATCTCAGTGTCACTTTTGTGCTGGGAAGCCCAGAATTGGACTCTGAACTCTAGATGTCTCACCAGTGCTGAGTAGAGGGGAGGGATCACCTCCCTGAGCCTGCTGGCAATACTTTCCTGATGCAGCCTAAGATGCTGTGGCCCTTCTTTGCTGTGAGGGTACATGGCTTACTCATGATCACCTTGTTGTCCAGGCTCCTTTCCAGCTGGTTGGTTCTCAGCCTTTACTGATGGTAATTTCTTCTGAGGTAGGGGGTGGACTTTGGATTTCGCTCTGCTGAGTTTCATGTGATTTTATCTCTGTCCGTTCCTCTAGCCTCTTAAAGGTACCACTGACTGGCAGCACAACCATCTGGGTTATCAGCACTCTCTCTTAGTTTTGTATCATCTGCAAACTGGTGATCATTATGGTCCTCGGTGAAGATGTTAGAGTATTGGCCTTAGTGTAGATCCCCAATGTCTGTCACTGGTCTCCAACTGGACTTTGTGCCACTGATCACAAACATTTGAGTTTGGCATTTCAACCAGTTTTCAGTCTGCTTCACTGTCTGCCTATCTAGCTCTTACTTCATCAGTTTGTCAATGAGGATGTTGTGGGCAACAGTGTCAAAAGTCTTGTTGAATGAATTCAAGGTACATAATGTCAGCTGTCGTCCACCAAGCCAGTCATTTCATTGTAGAAGGGTATCAGGTCGGTGAGGTATGATTTCACTTTTTTAAGTCCATGCTGACTGTTCTCAGTCTACTTCATGTCTTTCATTTGCTTGGAAAGGCTTCCAGGAGGATTTGCTCCTGCTTCTCAGGAACTGAAGTGAGACTGAGCAGCCCATGTCTTGAGACTTTATGCTAAGAACAAACTGCAGATTTTATCCTGTTACTAGATTTATTTATGTAGTTATTTAATAATTTTTTTTATTGCTAAAACTTTAGTGTCTCTTTTCACTGTTTTGACTTTGCCAGGAGGCTTTGGAAAGCTTTCAGGAGAAAATTGCTCCCTTCTCTTTAACTCATAATAGCCGCCTGTACTGGATTCATGGAGAACCTCTGACTTACAATTCCCAAATGTGATCTACAGTGCAGACTCCCAACTAGTTTTCCTAAACTCAGCACTAAAGTGTCAATTGTCATTACCAGGGGGGTAGAGTAGTTCAGATTTGTCAGATTTTCTTGAATTTGCCTGAAACTCTGGACAAAAAAAATGAAAACAAATTTAATTAGTGGAGCAAACAATTGAGTTCATAATGTAAGAAACAATTTGTTTGTTTTGGGATTTGGGCTGCCTTTTTTTTTTTTTTTTTAAATGGGAGTGGGCACAGAGCATAGTTGCCACCATTGTTTCATCCTTCAGTTCTCTCTGCTAGCCTTGAAGGGTGGGAAAAAGTATCTAGTCTGTTCTCTTCTCTGCCGTAGCAGTGTTATGCTTGGGGAGAACAGTTGAGGCTGCATCTTGAAAGAAGGAATGGAGATTAAATTCTCCTTCTGCCCCCTTCCCTCCTTTATTTTTTTCTTGCTTCTTTTCTCAGAAAGAATGTTGCCTGTTTTCTTTGTTTCTTTATTTAATGGGTAAGTCAATGATGGTTCAGTTTTCCTTTCCTTACTAAGAGTTGTCCTGATAGAAAAATGTATCAAAATCAGGGGACATTTTTCACTCCCTGGGGTCTTTCTGTGTCTATATTCCTATTGCTTTCCTTTTATTATTGCTTTTGTTTCTAACAGTGTTTGCAAGACTGAGTGCTTTATAAATCCTGTGTCAGTAGGAATACTCATTGTGGTTTGAAAGTCCTTCTTTCTAGCTCATTGCTAGTGCCTCAACATGATCGTGGTTATAAGTTCTTTTTGATGTTATCTTTTCTTCCACTTACTTGTATTGACTCAGTCAAATATGTTTTGGAGATTTTTTTTTTGGGGGGTGTGCTTTTTTATTTATTTATTTTTGTTGTTGTTGTTCTGTTTTTTTAGCAAGCCTAAAGAACAAACATCAAATACTTTTTATAAGGATTCAACCTAAATTTAAGCCTAGGCCATATAGTTTTATATGCAACTAAAATGTGTATATTTTTTTTTTACTTCTGTCTACAGAAATAGTATATTTGGTGTGCAGAAATGTTCTCAAATTGAATTTTGACTTTTATAATCAGTGTGCTGTCATTAAAATGAACTTGAGTGAACTCAAAACATCTGTCTTAACAGCTAATAGAGCTCCCAAAATGAAGTTCTGTCTTCATTCCACCCTCAATCTCACCATCTCAAGTATGATCGGTTTTAAAAAGTCAGGTACAGCTCTCTTTAGTATGCCCTGATAAAAGACAGGATTAATGTCATAAACTCTCATCATATTTTTTTTTCCCCCAACTGCCTTTTGTTATAGTGTGCTGAGAATAGTTTACATTCTTCTTAATTATTTTGAATTGTATTAATTTGAGTTATTTTGCTTTGTAAATCCTGGAATTATTCATGTCAGCCAGGAAGCAGAGATTGTGCTCTAAATATGAGGTCCAACAACAATCAAAAAAATCTTTGGAACTTTCCGCCTTCTTTACCTGAACCTTTTCTCCTCTCTCTCCTGTTGTCATTGACAGTCACTATCGTACACCCATCTCTGGGAAGGCTGTTGCAAGTGTGCTCTGCTCTGGGGTTGTCTCCTCTTCTTGCATTCCTTATTCTTCCCTCTTGTGTTAATGTGGAAGTATGCCACAGAGGCAGCATTCAATTGTACTTACCAGCCTAGGGTTTTTTTTAATATCTATGTTCCTGAAATTGTGTTTCTGAAAAAGCTAACGTGATGGTTGGGTTAGAGGAAGGAGCAGGAACTGTTTTGTTAGTGAAGTTTTCAACAGTCTCATTTTAAAGCAAGTTATATTAAGAAATTCTTGAGCAAGTAGGAAAACTGCAAGCAGTTAAGCCGATTGTTTAGCCGTATGTATTAAGATTTTTGTTTAATCTTTACATATTTGTTCCTGCTCTGCTTCAGAAAAGACACATTGTTACTAACTGATTGTTTACTGCCAATGTAATGATATGTGCAGGGACTGGGGAATGTAAGACTGAGTCATTTGAACACTAACAATTTTGGTTTTCAGCCTAACGTTAAATACCTAATACTTGGATATAAAGCTAGAAAATGCAATTTACATTCCATAAAGGCTCAAAAGGAAGGAGAAGTAAAATAACTGAAGTCTGGGGTTTTTTTAGTAGGCTTTTTTTTTTTTAAAGAATTTTGTCAACTTTGTTAATGATAAGTCTGTTCTTTTTAATGGTTTTTAGGGTTCTTGCATTTTAAAACACTCCAGCTATAATAATGCTCATTATTCACCTGCAGATACGATTATCTTCATATCATAATATTCCATGTTGACTGTGAGGAAACAGGGGAGGTAGCTTGGTGGTTTCAGTCAGAACTCAAGACCGTATACTTTTTAAAATTTTATTTTCACACCCTTGTTATGCATGCATGCTTTTCTGTCTAGGTGTCTCACATTCAGATGTCATTTTAAGCACTTCATAAAGATGGGGGTGGGTTAAAAAAGATTGACAGTACCTGAAACTCTGCAGTCCTTTGGAACTTGCTACCTATATTCAAAAGCCTTTATTCTTAATATTTATTTTTAATATTGATAAGATGTTTTGGAACTCAAGGAGACCAGCTTTTAGGGATTTAATAGCTTAATTCACCTTTCTTTTTTTAACTTAATTCAAAATTTCCCTTTCTTGATTCTGGGCAAAAAAATGATTCATTCATACTGAGATTTTGAAATACTTTTTTATGTTGAGAAATAATTTTTTTTTTTTTGAACTATAGTTGAACTGAGGTAAAATCTGGGAGAGCAAAAAACAGAATTTTACCTATAGGTGTCAGATTTTGGTAACTGAATCTTCTTTTTATTTAGAGATGGCAAATAATGGATATTTATTAATAGATCCCACAATGTTATTTGAAATAATTTGAAATAATCATGAGAATTGTGTTGAGAAAAGCTTTATATATGTAAAGTATATATCTGATACTTTACATAAAAAAATAAACTTGCACATGACAAGCCTAGTGGCCTTGCATCTTTCTGGTTATTCTATCTTCTGTGTTTTGGAGTGTGATTTTTGTTTTCTTTTTCTAATGAGAAATTCATGTAGGTTTTCCTAATGTACTCTGGAGGCAGCAGCTATAAAAATGGAAATTCATTATGACTCTCCATGCCTCTAAGCAAGAGATGGATCACATAACAGGAGCTATCAGTTTAACCAGTGACAAAGATGGAGTTGCAGGGATTTTTTTTATTTTTTTTTTTCTTCTCCTAACCTTACTTGGGGGGTCACAGATTAAGTGCATCGTGTTCTGCTTGTTGAATAATCTGGCATCTTTGGGTTCAACCCCTCAGGATGGAAGGAGAGGAGAGGAGGAGCTCTGCTGTTCCCAGCCAGACTTGTGGCAGCGCTGCGCTCTGTGATTCTGACTGATGGAAAGGCTCAATTAAGTTGTCAGAAGGAATAAAGATAAAGACTTATATTTAGTTTGCATTCAAAGTTACTCATTCCTAGCATTTCTGTCTGATTTTCACATTAGGATATAATGTCAGCCTCCTGTGGAGCTGATTTTATTTGTTTGTGGTACATACTTTTGAAAGTGGAAGTTGAGCTTTTATATAAGAAATAGTAGATATTGGTGGTTGTTCGCTCGAGAGTTGTTAGACCTATGCCTTGGTATATGTCAGTCCAACAGACTCTGTTAACACACTCTTCTTACAGTGATGTTAATCTGCTACTTTCAACAATTGCTGCTAAATAATATCTTTGAAAAGCAGCACTTTGACACCACTTTACTACTTCTTCCCATGTGTGCTGGATGAGTATCTTAATTGTAAGACCAACCTGCCAGTTTCTTTGGTCTTGCTGAGGGTTTTTTTTTGTGTTGGTTTTGTGTTTTTTTTTTTTTCCTGCTTCAAACTAAAATGAAAAGTTTCCGATGTCTTTGGGTTGCTGATTAATGGCCAAAGGGATTAATAGGGTGATTTTTGAACCACCTTTTGTGCCTTCCTAAGTTTATGCACAGATGAATGTAGTAGTTGCGTTACTGTGGCTTAATGAAATCATGATCCAAGCTGTGATCATGCATGATTTTAGCCCATGGTAGGTGGGAATTGAAATGCATTAACTTAATTCACATTAGGAAGATGGCAGTGTGGGTGTGTTCCAGTGTTACACTTCATGCTGTCATTTAAAAGCTCTGCTCCGTTACCCATTTCTGCCAGTATGTCCAGTCCTAGCAAGTATCCCTGTCCCTAATAAAAGTAATCATATCCATGATCTAGCAAATAGCAGTTGTAGGCCAAGAAATGTTCCAGCAACAAAACTTTATAGTAAACATTGCCTTTACCATCATGTGTGATAAAATTCACGTGTATCTACTGTCTGCCATCTGCTTAAGTCTGACTGCGTAATGGTGACGTGATGTGAACTTCTGTGTGGAATGAAAAGAACATTTTAAGTATGTAAACCAAATGTATCCACATCCATATGTGTTAATGGATAAGTACAGATGCACATACTTTTTATCTCCTACCCTGTTTGAATGGCCTATAAAAAAAAGTTTATTTTTGTTTGTACTGGTTGGACCCGAGAATCAAAATGTGAATCTTGGAAATATTTTCTCCACTCAGAAGCAAGAGGCAGATACTTGAGAGACAGATGCTGTTAGAATGTGATCAAAGCAAACAAAATTAGGAATGCTGGATTCCTGTCATCCCTCCCTTGATACCATTCTGCCTGGGAAATTAGCTGGTATAAAGCCAAGAGAAGCTGTTCCTATGCTACTCCAATTTGATCAATCTTTATCTGACGCATGATTCCTCAGGGATTGTAACAGCATATCTTAATTCAAAATACTTTAAGAAGCTTTGTTCTATTGAAAGAATGATGGCATCAGGACAGTAACTTCTCTCAAAACTTTTTCCTGTCTCTTTCATGAGATTGTACTTTACTTCCCATCCCACCCCCAACCCCCAAAAAAAGAGGAAAAAGGTAAAAAAAAAAAAAAAAAAGAAGAAGAAAATGGCGGGGGTGTATATGTGTATTTATATCCTACATACAACTTTTTTTTTCTGGGCAGATCATGCACAGATGATAATCCGTGGGTGAAACTGGTGACTGCTATGCTACAGAGATGCCCACCTGAGGAAAAAGAGAACACAGGAAATGAAATTTTGAAAATCTGCCGTTCTTTGTATGACACAAAGCACATGCTCCCTGTCAAGGTGAGTTTTAAATTGGGGTATGATGGGTATGAGTCCTGTTTTGAGGGCCCAAGTACAAGAAAGATGTTGCCATACTTGATGAAGTCTGATGGAGAAGCTAACAAGGTGATTAGGGGCTGGAGCACAATAAATGTAGAGAGGCCAAGAGAATTGGGTTCATTCTGTCTAAAGAAGAGGTGGCTGAGGGACATCATATTGCTGTCTTTAAATATGCAGATAAGGTAACATGTAGAGGCGACAAAGCCAGCTTCTTATAGGTGCTTAGCGATAGGACAAGAGACAGTAGAGACAAGTTACATCATCAAAAACTCTCGTTACATACAAGGAAAATGTTTTTCAGCATTAAAGTAGTGAAACATTGGAATAGGTGGATGCCTTGGAAGAGAAGTGAAGTCTCTCTCCTTGGAGGTATTCAGAACTTGACTGGATCGTGGTGTAGGCAGTTGGAGTTAGAAT
Source organism: Tringa tobata (assembly GCA_033628505.1). Lineage (NCBI taxonomy): Eukaryota > Metazoa > Chordata > Aves > Charadriiformes > Scolopacidae > Tringa > Tringa tobata. Next base: position 2,909,994 of record JAHREE010000186.1, read on the forward strand.
CATAGAATCATGGAATTGTCTAGGTTGGAAGGGACGTTTAAGATCATCTAGTCCAACCATCAGCCTAACTCTGACAAAAACAAAAAAACCACATCTCTAAACCATGTCACTAAGCACCCCGTCAGCCCGTCTTTTCAATACCTCCAGGGATGGTGCCTCAATCACTTCCCTGGGCAGCCCATGCCAATGCTTTGACTTGCTTTGAATGGGGGCCAGTTGGATTAGCTGATCTTTAGATCTAGTGTAGATCTGTTCTAGTGTAAATTATTCTTTGGAGTATTTATAGAAAGTCTTTCAGAGTGCATTGTCATTGATGTTAGTGAGGCAAAAGCTGTTAATTAAATAATGAGTAATTTTCTCACTAATAAATGCATAAAGATTTAGCGAGGAATCCTTGAAAAATTTGTTGGTGGTGGAAAAAAAAACCCTCATACGCAAGTAATTGCTTTGTAATAATCATATTTTTGTCTTCCTTAACTATGTATGCATACTTCAATACAAGCATTTCTTAAGTATAAAATTATTGAAGCATTTTGTATGTAAACATTGTATACTAATGAAGACAGATTTGAGAAATGCTTAATAAACTTCAAACAACTTTAGAGCAGTCATATGCATATTTTTAGTAGGCTGATTAATCCCTTATAATCATCTTCACGCAATCACAGCCTGTTATAGAAAACAGCTGATGTTAAGACTAGAAGCGAATAGAAACAAGGCATTCTGTTTAAAATGCAGACAGGTGGGCTGTGCTTACTTTTTAAAGAGTCCAACAGACTGATTTAAATCAAGTTCGACATTTATGCAGAACGTGGTTCCAGGAGGTATCAGTAAACTGAAATGATAAATACCTTTATTACCGCATTCATTCCACCAAAAAATTTAGTGGCAGGCAGGTCTCTCTATCCCTGGGACTGGTGTAAGTATATGTAGCTTTTCTTCACAAGACGTTGAATGGCACACCATAGCTTGTAAACTCATGATCTTACTCGTGCATAGGAGTAGTCAAACTGTCAAAGCAGAATTTTCGAACTCACCTCAGTGAACTACAAAGAGAAATCCCACCGAAGGTCATTCTCCTACAGCAGTCAGTTAACCAAGGTTCTGCTCAAGAATGGGTCATGGTTTGCTCAGTTCTCTCAATTGTGTAAACTTTTTCTTGAATTCCTTATTTACACGTAGTTTTGGTAGTGATTGGCAGCTTTGGTTGGAGGTGCCTTCCTTTTTTAATGGTACAGAATGTTGGAAGAAACTTGTGTGTGAATATGCTTACTATGAAGATATTCTGGTCTTCAAGCATAAAAGCTTTACCAATGTAAAATACCTTTTTTTCTCATTAAGATACTGTACAGCAACAGCAGTTGCACTAACATAGATAATTGTACAGTTACCTACAAACACAGGCTATATTGCATTAAGTTTCTACTTGGGAAAGGGGGGAATGACATGGATAAATTTAAGTAACTTATTTGTATGCATGCCTATGGTACTTAAGTGCACAAATTAGAGAGCTGAGATTGCGTGGCTGAATAAGATGAAAATCTGATTACTGACAGTTAACCTGTTTAGATGACTTCACATTTCAATAAATACACTGATTAAGAAGACAGACCTAGAATGATGGAATTCTAAGAACTGAAAGATCAATTTGTCACCATGAATAACATTTGCCATTCTCAAGTCCAGAGGCTGTGAAGGAAAAAACATTTGACTTCAAGTCGTGATGGTCTAGAAGTTAGAAAAACTGTTTCTCACAAGTATTTAGAAAGGTTTCTCGCTTCCTTTATTCCACCTCCGGCTGGTGTTTCTAGTTTTTTACAGCTATTTTTTAATGTTTTTTGGGGAGTTGCATAGCTTTAATCTTTGCATCTGTGTGTGTGTCTGTGATGGCTTTTTATTCGCATTATTCAGTGGATAGATTTTTCCATTCCTCTTAGTTGAAATAAGTGTTGTTTTATTTGCTTGGAATGCACATGTGTTTGGACTGTCTGACATCCCCTGCACTGCCTTATTAATCCCTTTAGAAAGGGCAAATCCTTCTCCCCCCAGTAAGTGTTAAAGTCTTACTCCTTTGACTATCTCATGTTCCTCTATCAATCTGTGGGCCATGTGTCAGTTAACATGAACACCTAAATGGGAGAATACATCTAGTCTCTTATCTGTGATCATCCTGGGGTCCTAGTGGCTGTAAGATGCTTGTCTCCTAGAATAATGCAGCAGCCAGTTGGTCTCCTTTTTTATTGTTTCTGTAGCTAGTAATTCCTTTTTTATATATATGAGTTTACATTGTATGTTTTTCTTCATTCACAGTTGTCTCTGATAATTTTGTTCAGATAATTTTGAATTTAAATGCTCCCCTTTGGTCTGCTTTCAGCCTCTCCAGACAAAATACTGTTTGTACTCATTATCCAGCCCTCAAACCCATCCATGAAAATACTGAATAATACTGGACTCAAAACAGATTCCTGTGAAATCCGTTTTATATGCCTCACTGGTGTTACAGTGAACCATTGATAGCTGCAGAACTAGACAGAAGACAAAAGTTTCTGCTAAATCACGGTAATCCAGGTTTTGGTTTAGGATTTCCCTTGTCTCTCTCACATCTAGCATCGTACGCCCTGTAAGCGCAGCCCCTCACTGCAGGCAGGCAGACACTCAAGTGCTTTCAAGTGCTTATTGCAGAAAAGAAAACCATTTGTGTTGCAATGAGAAGCACCATGAGTGGTGGCTTGCTGCCGAGGGTTGGATTTCCAGTTGCTGTCTAGAGGAGCAGTGCAGCTATTTGTGGCAGACATACCAGGAGGTGTTTCTACAATTTGGACAGTCTGTTTGGCAAGCTGTCCCGTCCCTTCCTGTGGGAAAAGGGATGGAGGCCACTCCAAGGGTTTGCAAGTTGGACCACACTATCCTACACCTCATTTCCGTGGTGTCTCTGACCACGTGGTGTCTCTGCTTCATGTCATGTTTTCAAAGTGTTGCTAAACTTAAAATATGCCATAGTCATGGCCTAATTCTTAACTATAGAACCTGTTGCAGTGGCCTTTAGGAAGATATTTCTGTACAATGTTTTTGGTTTTCCGTTGTATGTTTTGATGGTTTTCATGGACTGGGACTGTCTGTTAGGTCCATAATACTTTCCCCTTTCATGGCTGCTTTCTTCCATGCCTGAAATACAGACTGTTTTTCTCTTTTCCAGTCCTCTGTAACCTGTCATGTTCTCAAGAGTGATGTCTTTTAACTTGATTTATTATTTCTTTATATGTTTTGGGGTGAGTTTTTCAGCCCCAGAAACATCTTTTTGTATTTGATACTGAATTTTCAATGTTGAAGTCCCACCCATAATTATTGTCAACTGTTAATTGTTTATTTGCCTGAGATCTTTTAATAAGAATTGAAACTAAGAAAGATATTTAGCACTTCACTTTTCTGGGTTTTTTGTTACTTTTTTGTATTAGTATGTCATTAATCATGATGTTGTATCATAAGTGTACCAGGAAAATGGGCAGTGCAGTCTTACCTGATAAGAGATATCAAGTGAAGAAGAGTGGATAAGAATTACCTTTCTCTGTAAACCACTAGTGAGACTGACATTAAAACAGAACATCCTGTTAGTATAGCTGCATTTTAAGAGGACACTGAAAAATGAGAGGCAAAAGAGAAAACCAGCAGAAATTAATGCATGGATGAAAATACCTTGAAGCGGAAGACTGAAGGAGTGCAGTGTATTAGCTTATCAGAGATCAAGAGGTGATTGGTTTTATTCTGTAGATGGAACAGAAGCTATAAAAGTCTCTCTTGAATTACAAAGAAAGGCATAACAAGAACCAATAGAGTTTAATTTATAACATTTCAGATTTTAGCATAAGGCATGATGTTTTGACAGTAAGATTAATTGTTGGAGTGTATACTTCTGCTTCAAGAGAGTTGATGGGTTTTGTAGGCGAGACTGGATATGCTTGCTAGACGCATTATCAGGCACAAAGTTACTCAAGTCATCTGACTGGTACTTACCTGAAATCTACTGACTTTTGGCTTCAAAATCTGCTAGTGTAAGATAAACAGAATTTAATTGGATAGCTAAACATGTGTTTTCTTATGTGGAGGCCTTTATGCCTCTGTGATGAGCAAAGCAGATTGTGTTCAAACACGTCCCACTGGCATGTGTAACCAATACTAGAGCATAATTGTGAAGCATCTAAGCAGAAAAGAAAGTGCTGGTATATCACCTAACCATGTTATGGCTTTGAAAATAGCAGTGTTTATATCTGTATTACTGCATTTGCTTGCTGAGAGACTTAATTTTTCTTTATTTTAAAGCAGCTCATTGAGACAGCAAACTCTTATTCAACATCTGCATCTTTTCTCTCCCTGCCCTGTTGCTTTAAAAATGTACAGTACCTAGGTTTTTTTTACATTTTGCTTTGTTTCCTTTTCTTCTACTCACAACTGAAAAATGTGATTTGGAGTTCTTTTAGAGAGCCTTTTTATACTTATGGGTTATTTCTTATGGTGGTGCTTCTCCATTTAGTTTTGAGAGACTTTCAGACAGAAAAAGCAAGCATGGTAAAATTGCTGTTTTGTTCAGGTTATGTGTGTTCTGACTCTCAGAATTTATTTTACTGAACATAAGCTGCATTTATTGCCGTGGATACACCTTTTCAAGAAAAGGAGGCGTGTAGTGTGAATCTCTAATTTTGCATTCAGTAAGTTTCCTGGTATGTCAGACATACTGCTCAAAAGAAATACTATGGAGCGGAAAATTATCAGAAGTTTAATAAGCATACGACTGATCAGGCAAAGCTTAACGTATTTATTTAATCTTCTTATTCCTTGATCCTATATCATACCCTTCGCTGAAAACATTACCAGTAGCAGTAGAAAATACCAGTTTAAAGGAACAAGTCTGGGCAAGAGAACAAGCCTTGCCTCAGTGACTTGGAGCTCAGTGCGATAGAATATATCTTCTTAGGTAGTGTTACTTGAAGGCAGACATTTAGAAAAGACTGAGCAATGTGCAGCCAGAAGCTGCCTGTGCTGCCAGGTGTCTCTGCACTCTGTTACAGTTGGAGCATTTAACATCTCTTCATCTTCAAATAATTGTTAGGCTTTTAGGTTCACAGCTACTAAAACCGTGTTAGTCCATTCCAACCTAAACCATTCTATGATTTTGGTCATCGAATTGTGACATTTGTCATTAAACTTCAAAAGATGTTTTTTAAAAAAAAAAAAATAAATTGCGTTTTCCTAACTGATGAACTCCCTTGGTAATTGATCTCTAAATGTTGGAGGGAAACGGAGACGCCGCTAAGAGTTGGATACCATTTTCAAGGTGACTATTGTACAATGCCCAGAACACTTAGTGTGACTTGTCCTGGAATGCGGGACATCTCTGGACCTCATTGGGAAGTGGTTGTGGCAAATGACCAAAATTCTTGAAAAACTACAAAAAGGGAAAGGGAAGTTATGATTTGTTTTATAACATAATTTGTCAGTTGAAAGACATTTTAAAGTATAAATGAATAAATCACTGAAATGTTGAGGGGTAAAAAGGCCATAAGTTCCATGTAGGAAGATATGCTTGTTTGTTTTAACTAAAGGCCAAGCTACAGATTTGGAAATGCATGGTAAGTTTTGGTGTTTTGATTTTTTTGGAGGTTTTTTGTTTGTTTGTTTTGTTTTTTAAAAACTATTTCTCTGGCCAGTTTCTTCCTGCAGAAGAGTTATGATGCCAACTCTGTCCTATGTTATAAAATGTGAGAAATTAGATGAATCAGAGAAAGTTAATTTGCTAAGCTTTAATTGTGTATAAGAATTGTTTGAAAATTTGGAAAGTTTTTTGTAGTAGAGCTTTATGATGTTGAACTCTGGTATGTACCATTATTTCCTCTTTATTTTGTTCCACTTTTATGATTGCTAATTGAGTTACAGAAATGTCACAGGTGTCTGTTAAGTTTCTTCCTGTGCTTTGCAGTATTTCAGTAAGCACAAATATATTAGTCCCACAGAGAGCTGCAATTGCTCTGTTGTCCTTTCAGTAAAACTCTGGGTTGTAATGGTGATTCAGTACCTGCCTCGTCGTAATATAACAAATGTTGCACTTATAACCCTGTATTCCACATTTTTAAAAAATGTGTCCTTTCAAGCGTCTGAAGAGTTATTTCCAACAGGAAGTGCATTTCTTCTAAAAGTTTGTTTTCATTTTGCATTTGACATAGAATTTTCATAAATTTTAGTGTGAATGATGATGCTAGTATCTCCTGAGATCTCACTGAATGAGTTTACTTTTATTTTCAGTGTATCAAAGAATTATGTTTGCTGCTGCTTAACCAGTCCCTCCTGCTGCCGTCCCTGAAACTGCTGGTAGAAAGCAAAGATCAAGATCTTCATGCTGTGGCACTGGAGCAGATAAAAGCTGTTGCTAAGGTATGAGCAGTTGAATTAACCACCTTTCAGAGTTTGAGGTAATAAATTAGCCCTTTTATCTTCATATAGTAAGCAGAGGCTATTGAGACCCTTATCATTATTAATATTTTCCACAGGTATTGTGTCCACAGTGAGCAGTAACATGGGGCTAGTAAGATCTTTTATATATACTTGAGGTGATTAAACCTCATTTCTTTAAATTATGTAGTATGCTGTTGTAAGTCAGTGTGGTGGAACAGAAGCTATTCTATTATATAAAGAAGATCGTTATTTCTGTGTTCATAATTCAGCAGTTTGGGCTTTTTTCTAAGTGATAATAGTACATCGGATGAGTTAGCTTGTTTCTTACAAACCTGGCAGTCTGTTTGTATACATGTGGAGAGCCGTTACATCACTGCTTTTGTTGTAGAAAGGTTAAAATGCAAGAGGGTATGTTTGGGGACTTTCATGCAATTTTAAACAGATTTTATTTGATAATGGAGCAAAGTTTCTGGAGAAAAAAAAACAACAACAACAAAACCTAAACACTGTCTTTTTTTCTTTGGACAATTGTTAATATAAAGTTACATTACTCTTTTTTACTGTGTATCTGCTTTTCAGTTACGAAGGAACACCTAAATGATGAAAGCTAGTCTCCTAGGCAAAAGCATTATATTATCTTTTTTTTTTTTAATTTGAATACTGAGGTAGGTTGAAAACTTCTTCAAGCTCTCAATTGAACTTGTGCATGTACAACCTGACTTTCTTGGATTTTATGTTAGCTATGGTCTACCACCTAGCACTCCACCACAAAAGAGAAGGGAGGTATTGTCTCAGACCTTTATATGAAAGGAATGACTTTCCTGTCTGGCTGAATCAACTCCATTGAACATTTCCAGAGTTATAATGTATCAGTGGAAAAACTACATCCCTAATATTTCCAAATACTGCACTGTATTTTAGGGAGCTCTTGGTTATGTATTAAAATATAAAATAGTAATTGATGGTAAATTTCCTGTATGCTACTTGAAAATTAAACTACCCCTATGGAAACAGAAATGGAACTGTGTATATCTTCTTAAAATAAGTATCCACAAAACACAAAAGCTTGAAAAATGTGATTTGTGGGTATTCAAAATGAAATTATAACCTTTTTCTGAGGCACACAAAGTAGGCAAACATACCCCTGTTTCTGCAGGAGCCTTCTAGGGCAGATCCTATGCTCTAGTTACATTAATTGCAGCATTTATTTGCAACAGACTGTGCAATCCTATTCCCTGCTCTCACACTATTCTTTGTTCCCTAGGAAAAATGTTCTGTATTCTGCTTTTCCCAGGTTTCTCCCTTAAGTCTCTCGTCCTCATGTGCTGTGTCTTTCCTTCTTAATGCTGCACATTGTATTCCAGAAGCTTTCTCTTATTGCATCCATTGGGTAGTTTGAGAAAGGATTTATCTCCTTCCTCTGCAGGAAGACTCCAGAATACAGCAGTGAAAACCAGTCAGAAAAGCAAAGATCTGGAAGCATAGGCTCCATCTTAGATGTTGCTAATTTGATTTCAGAAGGACTTAGTTACCAAAATGGCTGAAACACCATTTTTTTTAATCTGCTCTCTCTGAACATTTAAAATGGTTGCATGGAAGGTGGCAAGGCATATAATATGTAATACACATCTAATTGTATCAAAATTCCTATGTCATAGCATCTAGTATTAATTTGGAGCATTCCCTAGTTGAGTTTGGCATTCTAGGCAAAGAACCATAGGTTTTTATGACAATGTTCTTATGCCTTTTATTATTTTATGCAAATAAACGACAGATATTCTGAATTTTCCACAAAAATATAATTTTACAAATATTAGCCACAAAGACAATAGTAGATTATCTTTAGTATATTGATAGTTTTCTTTTATCATCTGCAATTTTAGATTTTGTGTCTGCAAAGCAAGGGGTTTTGTAACTTTTTAAACAAGATGGTCTCGTAGAAAAGCAATTGGTGATCTGATATATGTATGCACTTTCTCATCTATATGTTCTTGTTAACCTTTTAAAATTGACTTTTTTGTTAACAGATGAAAACTGCTGTGTGAGTAGCTCTGAAGCTTGCCAGCAGGAATTTGTGTCCGAGTACATTTTATTTAACTATTTTTAAAGCACAGTGCTGTGCAGCAGCACTTTCTGAATGGCTCCTAATTGTATTGCTCTCTTAACTGGCCTTTTCTTTCTAGTGTGCTACAGCTTTCAATTTTCTACACGCTAAGTTGATTACATTGTATTGAAGTTTTAGGGCCAGGAACCATATTGTCTTCTTACTAATATAAAGCACTTTGTACACCTTGTGCATGCCTGAAATAATACTCTTTTTGGCCTTCTTATGCAGGAGCCAGCTTGATAAGCTGCTCTTAATTTTTCCTTCTAAATTCAGTATTCATTTGAGCACATAGTTCTCTAAGAGTGCTGCATAACCAAGAATTTTCAAAGCATTTAGCTTTGGTCTAATGTTTTCTTTTAAGTCAATGAAAATTTAACTATTGACTTCATTACATCAGGCATAGAGTTCATCCAGTACCTTGAATGTGACATTCTACAGCTAGTGTTAGAAAAGCAACTAGTACAGAAGAGTGCCACAGTAAATTTAAAAGCTGTTCTTGTATTGTTTAGAAAGTATATTTACCCTTTGTTTTATATGCATCCCTTACGATTACATTAGTTGGTGCTGTACTAAAAGTGCATATATTGCTGAGCTATGTCAATGTTGTTTATTCAGTATAATTTTGTATGCCTACGGTTTGCTTTTTAAAAACAGTATTTGGACTGTTAATGCTTTTTGTAGAATTCTTAATGAATTTTTCATAGGAAGCCCATTTCTGCTTACATTAAACAGGAAAAGGACAAATAACATCTGGCAAAGGGAAATCATAGCTATTGATTCCCTGACACAGTGCTAACACAGCTCACAAACATGGCTGTGAGAAAAATACAGCTCTTACTTGCTGATACTAAGTATTAGTTAGCCATTTGTTGTGTGTAGCTGACAGCTTTATGGATGTTTACAGTTAAGGATGATGCTGAAGTGCTGATACTAGGAATTGTATACCTTTTCCCTGTAATAAAACAACCAAGCTTTTGTGTAAGCTTTTTTGAAATTGCAGACCTCTCTTTTTATTGTGTATCTTTTTATAAACCGCTACTTTTCTTTTTTTGGATAACAGAAATAACTATTCTTCCTCTGTATTGTGTGGTGTGTGAATAATTTTAAAAATCAGTTTCCTTAAATAAGCTTATTACTGCCAGTACCACTTACTTTGCCTTTAAGAGTCAGATTGTTTTTGAGAATGGTTTCAGTGAGTCTGTTCGGTTGATTGTCTTTCAGAGAATAAGACTGATTTTTATACTTCTGACAGAGCATATAAATATTCTATTACCTGTTGGTAGTTACATTGTTTAAGCAGCCAACAAATGGGAGTTAATATGATCAGTGCAAATACTTCTTCAACCAAGGCTTTAATAGAAATTAGAACTAGAAAATGGTTTTAGTTCATCTAAAATAATACCCTAGCTCATTTTACATAATATACTTTCAATGATGAAGTACTGAGACTACCTTTGCAACATGATTTATTGAAAAATGTAATACAAAAAAACCATAAAGAATGTGTGAAATAATTGAATTTCCGGTTGTCTCCATTGCCATTTATGCCTCCTCACTTGGTGTGGCTTACCTTTTAAAAGAAATCTTACTAAATTATGTGTATATAAGCTAAAGGTGATTATGGTAAAATATCTCTCTCTAGTTTAGTTTTCTAGGTTTTTTTTAATCTGTTTTCTTCTCTCCTTATTTATTTGTCCTATAGCTATAGACTTCGTTCTACAATAAAATGAAAAGCATTTTTACTCCAGTAGTAGTGGAGAGCTAATGCTCTGGGAAATAGCAGGTTCAGTCTTTTCTGCTTTTACATTAGCAGCAGCTCTTACCTTTCCATTAGTATCCATATTTCATAATGCATGGATTTCATAATGCATAAGTTATGGATGAAATATTGCTTATTGCCAATATCAGAACCTCTAGACACCTGCACAAACAACACTGATGGGGAATTGCCCAGACCCTGATTTCCCCTTTAGTTACCAAGAGCAGGTCAGGTGGTATCTTTTGCCTTAGCTGAAATTCTTGCTACAGCAGTGTTTGGGTTTTTTTCCAGATACACTGCATCATAGCAAGTGCAGGTACAATGTCCATGGAGGCTGTATTAGCAAGCAGAAAAATTACTGGATGCTGATATAAGATGTGTCCTTGGTCTTGGAAGGTGGATCCACAAAATTCTTGGATTCACAGTTGCATGAATTTGTGGAGGTCTCAAGTAAATGATAGGACAAGAGGAAATGGCCTTAAGCTTCACCAGGGGGAGGTTCAGGTTAAATGTTAGGAGAAATTTTTACACTGAAAGTGTTATTAAGCATTGGAATGGGCTGCCCAGAGAAGTGGTTGAGGCACCATTCCTGGAGGTATTGAAAAGATGGGTTGATGTGGTGCTTAGTGACATGGTTTAGAGTTGTGGTTTTTTTGTTTTTGTCAGAGTTAGGCTGATGGTTGGACTAGGTGACGATAGAGGTCCCTTCCAACCTAGACAATTCTATGATTCTATAAAGCCTTCTAAATGCCTCAAGTTCCTCTTCTGAGTATATCAGAAGAGCTGCCACCTGTGGCAAAGCTGATATTCACCCACCTACTAGACACACAGGCGTTCTTGAAGCTTACAGGCTTCCTGTCTCTGCTTTCCCAGGGGACCTGCTGCTTTGGCAGAGCTGAGTGCCTCAAGCCTGAGCCCATTTGCAGTTCATAACATTAGCGTGCTGGTGGCAAAGCCTCAGGCAGCCCTGCTTAATCCTTGCTAATTATGCACTGACAGCACTGAGCTCAGTGTAAGACGCAAACTGTCGTTCTGATTCAGAACTACAGCAGTCAGTGGAGGGGTGAATACAGGTTGTACAAGTGCTTTGTGTTGTGATCGTTTGCCAAGGGCGTTAGGGAAACAGATTGAATCCCGTGTCCTCTCCAAGAGCAGCGCTTAGTTGTCTGGAATAAGGCTCCTACCCATCCCACTGAAGATTCACAGATTCACGGATTTGCAGAAAGCATTCAGGATTCATGGAGACAGAATACAAGTGGGTCCTCACTTCCATACCTGTTGAGATGAGGTTTTCCATCTGTAGATGCAGATCCATTTATAAATTCTGCATTAAAGAAACCTTTGATGAAATGCACGAGCCCTGTTTGAAGCAGAGTGCTGTAGCACTGCTTCCGTGGAAATTATGAGTGCATCTGTTGCAATTCTGTTTGTTCTGTCTCACTTCTCAGATGAATATGCATGTCTCTAGCAGAGAAAGGTATTGATCATCACAGTTTAAAGGAGCGTACTAGTCATCAGAGACACCACTTGAATGTCTACATCTTGAAAGTAGATTTCAGCCAATACCTAAACAGGTATGTAAGGTAACAAAAAAAAGTCAGGATTTCCTCTCCTTAGCGTAATTATCCCTGTTAGGTGTTTTATTCATACACACGTGCAACGTATGTGGGCACCACACTAATCTACTGAAGGAGAGATGGAAATGATAAAGTATTCTCCCATTTAAGCCTTCCAGAAGTAACTGGGTTTACATTAATGAAACATTTAGCACCATCAACATGGAAGTCCAGGTAGGCATAATATACTCTGAGTTTGTCGTTATTGTGGCTTATAGTTTATTCACATGTTCACACAATATGGAAAGTGGTTGTGTATTCATTGGTGCAGAAGATACCTGCACCTCTGAGACTTGGTTAAACTGCAGTCAGCTGCATCCCATATCACTGGAACAGTGTTTCTGGGATCAGCAGTAAACTTTGCTGGAAACAGTATTTTAAGAGTTAGTTAGGATCTTGGGATGATAAGGGTTCTGTGTACACAGGAAGATCTGAAGTGACTTGTTAATAAGATCCCACTGTTGCTGTCTGCCCAGAAGCAGCAGCTTTTTAACACTGGGATGGTAACGCTGCTTTTTAGTAATTACCTTAATCAGGTTTTTCTGTTTTGTTTACAAGTCTTATGTAAAGAGTGATTTTTGACGAAGAAAATATAATGCCATTTAGAGAGTCTGTATCTACAGTAGGCTAACATTTGGTATGTGTTATATTGCTGTCTGCTCTATACCTTCTAAGTTGCCTCTTTTATGGATTGGGGAGTCCTAGGTTTGCCGAGTAATTTCTTGTACAGGCACCATATTATCCTCTGTGGTGTATTTTTCTTTTAAATATATGCTCTGTGTGTTTACCTTCATATTGGTGTAGTAGGGTTTTTGCTTTAATGCTTGTTGTTCTAATTTAAAATTAATTTTAAATAGATGTAGTCTTAAAGTAAATATAAATTTATTTCATTCTTAACAATCTTACAGCTTATACACTGATCAGCGATACTTGAATAAAGCTATCTTAATTAAGGTTTCGAAATATGCATTACTTTATCATAATAAAATAAAGTAGAAATATTTCAGTCAGAAGGGCTGCAGCGATCATCTAGACCAACTGCCTGACCAATTCAGGGCTGACCAAAAGTTAAAGTATGTTATTAAGGGCATTGTCCAAATGTCTCTTAAACACTGACAGGCTTGGGTCATTGACCACCTTTCTAGGAAGCCTCTTCCAGTATTTGGCCACCCTCTTGGTAAAGAAATGCTTCCTAATGTCCAGTCTGAACCTCCCTGGTGAAGCTTTGAACCATTCTCATGTGTCCTATCACTGGGTACCACTTCCCTTCTTCTCCATTGCTGGAGAGAGCAATGAGGTCTCCTGTCAGCTTCCTTTTCTCCAAACTAGACGAGTCCAAAGTTCTTAGCAGCCCTTCATAGGACATTCCTTCTAGCCCTTTCACCAGCTTTGTTGTCCTCCTCTGGACACATTCAACAACCTTCACATCCCTCTTAAATTGTGGGGCCCAGAACTGCACACAGTGCTCAAGGTGAGGCCTCACCAACGCTGAATACAGCGGGATAATCACCCTTCTTGACCAGCTAGTGATGCTGTGTTTGATGCACCCCAGGATGCGGGTTGCCCTCTTGGCTGCCAGGGCTCACTGCTGACTCCTATCAAGCCTGCTGTCGACCAGATCCCTTTCTGCTGGGCTGCTCTCCAGCCAGTCCTCTCCCAATTTACACTTGTGTCCAGCATTACTCCATCTTAGGTGCAAAATCTGGCATTTGGACTTGCTAAATTTCATCCCAGTGATGATTGCCAGTGCTCCAATCTACCTAGATCCCTCTGCAAGGCTTCTTGTCCCTGGAGAGAGTCAACAGCACCTGCCAGTTTGGTATCATCAGTAAACATGCTAATGGTGCATTGAAATCCTGCATCCACATTGTTAAATGTATTGAACAGAACTGGCCCTAGGAACCCTAGAACTGAACCCTGAGGAGCACTGTTGATGGTGGTTTGCCAGCCAGATGTGGCCCCATTGTTGTCAATCTGCATAGGTGTTGGTAAGGAATTTCTGTGTGTGCATTTTTTTTTAATTAAACTAATGACTGTTTCTTCATATGCAATTGATACCCAAAATGTTGGCATGATCTGAAATTGCAAAATTGATTAAAAAAAATAGTTAATCTCTCTCAGCTGCCAATTTGCCTGGGGACAATAATTACATTACAAAGGTTTCCTCTTTCTGACCAGGTCTTCAGACAGCCTTGAAATCAGAAAATGGGAAATGTTAATCAATTTAAACCTACTGGACTATTTGAGCTTAAGGATGAGCTGTCAGACAGAACCAAGAACCTTCTGTGTGCTTTTTTGGTATTGTAAAGACACAATGATCTCCTTTATGCATGAGTACGGACAGGTTGCTTTGCTCCTGTGTTGCATGTGGACATTTTCATCCCCATAGTATATCTCAGATGTTTAATGTTTTTATGCTAGCAAAGGTCTTTTACGGTCAGACTTGTCTCTCTCCAATTTGTAGGTTTTTGGCGTATAAAATTGTACTAATCTATAGGACTTTCTGTTAACTGAATAATAGCCTAGAAAACTAATTTCAATCAGACTTCCCATCTGTTGTTAATCTTATTATTGTAATTACTGCTTGCATTTTACGTTCATAAAATCAAACAGTGAAGCCCTGTGTAAAGTTGCATCCTGCATATCAGTCAAGGATCGAGCACAGGGAGCTCAGAGGTGTGGAAGAACGTCCCTCCAGCATCCCAGGTCATAAAAGATGAGCACTGTTTGGATAATGGCTTAGCATGCTGCATGGTATGCTACAAGATGCCAACACTAGGAATTTTATTTAATCATCAGCCTGTCTTCAACAGGAGAACATGTTAGTAATTAACATATGACAATTTAGAGGAATTATTGAATAATTAAAGACTTGCAGTGGCCATACTAAAGACTGGGCATCCCTACCATTCTTAAAACTATTTAGTAAACTGGACCTAGAACTGCTGCCCACTATTGCATTAGCTTTGTAATCCATGAGAGATTTGTGTAACTAAGTGTGAAAATGTTGAAGACTTGGAGGAAATCAAATTTATTTTTAAGATTTCAATGGAATGAAAGCCAAAAGTGTCTAAATGAAGTAATGGAAGCAGAAGCAGAAGGGTGAAACATACACTGTCTTCCTGGTTAATATGATAAAGCCATCGTGTTTTTCTGGAAAGCTGCTGAAGTTCCAAAGCAAGTGAAAACTGTAAATTGAAAGTAATGTGTTATTAATGGTAGATTGAAGGCAATAAAAAGAGTTATTTGGAGAATAGCTTCACCTGGAGTCTTTTATCTAAGGATTCACACTTGACAAAGCATAGCAATTTTTCATGCTACAATATTTCATGTTCTTTCTTTTTCCTGGAAACTTCGTGGGATGGAGAATTGGGTTATAAGCAAGAGGTGCCTGTTGCAATGTGCTTATGGTGACAGCGGTGGGGGCAAGGAGTGGGTGCAGCCCATTGCACATGAACATGAGGAAGCAAAGCTCTTGCCTTGTTTTAGCTTGGACGAAAAGAGAGAGACAAGGAAGCTTTAAATGGTGTCCTGAAAAGAATCAGGGTTGAATGGTTTGTTAAACTAATTAGATTTGAAATTGCTTCACTTCAGCTGTCAAGTGTCAGTGCCAAATCTCGGTATGCAGTAGTCACACCATGTGGTCACACAACAGTAGTGGTTGAACTGGTCTTCAAGGGTACCAGATCACTGGATCGCAAGATCTTTTTTACTTGCTGGTACCTCATTTTTTACAGAAAAGGAAGCAGAGGCTAAACAGACAGATCATCGAACTGAAAAGTTGATTTGTAAATGGAGCAGAATTTGATTAGTTTATTTGTAACTTGATTGGATGCATTCACTGAAAACTGACTTTTGTCTACCCCTCCTTTGGCTGCTTGCAATGTTATATGTATTTGTTTTATTGCACTTCTTGAAGTGGGTAAGACACTGAAGCATTTCAAGTAACATAGGAAAGACATGTCAACATTAACTTAAATAGAATTTAAAGTATTCTGTAGTGTTATTTGTAAAGTTGTAGATAAGATTTTCAAGAGAATATCTGCTCTCACATATCAAGTAACCACATTTTTCTAAGGCATCCAGGATGTCTCACAGAAGTAGCAGGTTTGCTCCAAATCTTTTAAAATATAAATTGTATTTTTCTGAAAAATCTCATCCCTGCTGTGAGTGCTGAAACCCTGGAAAAACTGGTTGAATCTGATAATATCACTTATTATATTAATAGGTGAAAGATAACATATACTCATACAAGTAACCAAAAGTTAATGTATTCTGTGTGACCTTCCTCAGGATGTCATTCTTGATATGGAGGTAGATGGTGTGGTCCATTCTGCACTGGGGCTGAGAACCTCTGTAAAGTCTATAAAGCTGTTCATGTAATCCTCGCCAGGTTGTTAAGCATCCTTATTCCTTAACTTTGTGCAGGTCAAATATTTGTATTAATGTGATAGACACTGTTAAAGATATACCTTTACATATTCTGACGTATGCAAAGTGTGTATCCCTGTTGTTAATCCATACAGAATACTCATGCTTTCAAGGTCGCGCTGTGCAGTTAGAACAGCTATGACATGTTCTAGTTGATGGATGTATCTGGTAATTAATTTTTAATTACTTTGGATTTTTCCTTCTTCATAGGTTGATGATTCCAGTTGTGATGCTGAAATACTTTCCTTGCTACTCAATGCCAAGTTGGTGGTGAAGTGCATATCCACCGCCTTCTATCCTCGCCTTATTGACCACTTACTGGCCAACCAGGGAGAAGGAGGCTGGGATGTAGAGGAAATAGCAAAACAACTTAAAGAAGCCGGGTTCAATGCAGAGGCTGGGTCCCTCCTGATGTCTCATCGTGGAACTCATCCTGCACTCAGGACTTTTACTACTGCCCTCCAGGCAATTCAGCATTGGATCTAAAAAAGTTGGATTTCTGTATTTGTCTGCCTTTTTTGCTAGAGATCTTACACAAAAGGGAAAAATTGTTGTTCTAGTGAAGTAACAAAGTTATTTACCCATGTTTTGTAGAAAATGCGAACAGTACACTTAACAGTGAATTCCCATATACTTCTTATTGGTTAAAAAAATTATTGGTGCGGACCATATCATTCTGTTATGTGACTAGCAAGGCATTGAATCTAATAATCCTTTTCAGATCAAACTGTTAAATGATTAAATGATTACATCTTACTAATGATTACATTAGTAAGATGGCAGGTTATATACAATTTGTCTTAGTATCTGTAAGTAATTTACTCTTGTCGTAATGTAAAACTAATGTAAAAATATAATTATAAAGATATATGGAGAAAAGAAATCACAATGAAGAGTAATTTCTGCAAACTTCAAAACCTTAAAATTTGGTATTGTGCAATGTTGTTACCACAGCTTTTATTTGCAACAAATAAAATATTTTACTTCTCCTGTAGTCTCTTTTTTTCGTCCTTTTAGATAAGAAAAATATTTTCTTTCTTCAGCCGCTTCTTCTGAAATGTCTGTCTCTCCTCAGTGATGTTTATTCATAAAGATAAGCTGAACTTTTCTATACTTGCAGACAGTTCTAGTCTTTGAGGTATATTCCTCTGTAATTTGGGAAGGCTCATTGCAAATCCTAAATATGTGAATGCACTTTCAAAGTATTTTACTTATATTTTTCCTGAGTTCTGAAAAATTAAGTAGGTGTGTTTATTTCTAAATGCCTTTCTGTATATAATAAGGCAAAATATTTCTGGTTTTTGTCTGAGTTTTTTTAACAAGGGGACTGTCTGTTTATTGCACTGCATTATCAGAAGGTTTTGACGTTTCCATTTGGTTATAGGAATTTCTAAATCTTTTGTCAAAGCTTGTGATCAGATCCAATTTTGATTAAATAATGTGCAGAAACAGTACACACTATGTGATCATAGGATAATACAGGTTTGAAGCGATCTGTAGAGGTAATGTAGTCCAACCTGCTCCTCAAGGCAGAGTTCCTTTAATGGTCAAAGCAGGTTGCTCAAGGCTGTATTCAGTTGGGTCTTGAAAACCTCCAAGGATGGATGTCCCCCTGCTTGGCTGTCCCCATGTTGAAAAGCTTTTTACATATATCCTCTGGTTTGAACCTGTCTCATTGCAGCTTCTGCCAGTTGTCTCTCATCCTCCACCATGCATGCGGGCTCCATTGCCTTTAACTTTTTTGTAGGTATTGGGGGTCCCCCAGAGTCCTCTCTCCTCAAAAATAAATAAATAAAAAAACTTAAAAAGAAGAAAAACATTCCAGGGCAGTGATTGCAGTTCATGGGTGATTTAGCTGTCTGTACCCTGCCCCCGGTACTGACACTGGTGATAGAGTCCATTAACACTGATAGTAGTCAGTCAAAATTTGGCAACAAAGGGTCCAGTTCAGGTGTGATTGCTCTGTGCTTCAGTAATAACGCTCTTATCTCAGCTTTCTGCTATTTGTTTGATAGTCAGCCCCTTCATTAGGCAATATAATAGCAAGCTGACTATTATTGAGACAGTAGTTTCTAAAATTCCCTTTTTCTTAAATGTCAGCATAAATCATAAAGAATGAAGAAAAGTGAGTTAAAAGGTTGAAGTAGCTATTTCATCATGAATTTATATTACTGAGTTCTTTCCTAGACTTCAGGGTTTAGAAGCAGGTGATGACATTTGTGGAACCAAAACAGACTCTTTATTAGCATCGTCTTTGACTTGGGATATGCTTTGTTGTATGAGCTTTTACTGACTGTGAAAATGTTCAGATGTTAGTCTTACTTCCCACCTTACGTAGGATTCTTAAGATTTTTAACAATGTTTTAATTCTTCAAATTGATATTTTATTTTTTATGTACTCTCTGGTCCTAGCTGTCATTCAGCATTTTATGGAATGTTATCTCATCTATATATCTGACATACCTATTACATTTGTATCACTCAGGTATATTGCCTTAATTCTGTTCTCTTATGTTAGTAGTCCCAAGAGCCCCAGACTAGAAAAGCAAAGTATATTGGAACTGCAGAGAAAAGAAAGGAACAATTTGAAAAGGTAATGTAACTGGAAATCAGTAGATGCAGGCAGACCACAAGGCATACCTCCAGTCAGAAAACCTTGGGTTTTTCTGTACTTTGATGGAGCTGTTTGGTCTGTCTGCATGTTCTGTTTTCAAGTTAGTAAGTTCAGTGCTAGATTTTCTGCCCATTCTCATTCAGGATCATGAAAAGTTTGTGTTCAGTGTCACTTTAGAGTTGAGCTGTAGATAAAGCTCTAATGAGTGTTATTGATCTTCAGTCTATTTTCTGTTTTGCTGGCATTACAAATCCATGATAAATGTTTTCCTTGCAGCCAGGACTACTCTTGATTTATTCTGTATTCAAAACTTTTGTCTATAAGGAACAGATTTAATATACATATATCCAAGACGTATGTTCCTATATGTATGTTCCAAATAAAATTTAAGAAAGAGTGAAAGGAGATGCACATAATAAGAGTATGTGTATCCCAATGCCAGCCTTCTGTATGGTGGAATAACATTTGAGGCTCTGGGAGTGACCAAGATACACTGGCAAGTGGTATTGTGTTGGGTTTGGGGTATTGGGAGGTTTTTTTGGCTTTTGGGGTTTTTGCTTTGTTTTTTTGTTGTTTTTAAGATTAAGAAACTCACCTTGGTATTAATAATAGTACTTAGGACAAAAAAATGACAAAGTGCTGAACTGGCACTTGAGACAGTTGAGTTTTGTCAGTTTGTTTGATTTGCAGTTGGGATCTGTTAAGAGTACAGCATGGGCTGAGGTTTTTTTTTATGCCAAACATGTCTATCCTCTGGAGATGCTTGTGCTCCCTAAAGCCAGTGAATGAAGAGTTCAGTTGTGTCTCCAGAAGCAATGCTCATTGGGCAATTAATCTTTTTTGCCTGAAAAACACTGACAGTGTTTGCATCTCTGAGGAGCTTTTTGCTGCCTGGTAGCTGTGCCAAAGCAGCAAAATATCTCACCTTTCTTTTGGATAAGTAGAACCAGAGATTAGGGAAGAAAGATCATAACTCACAATTTCTTTCTCTGCTGGAAATTGTAAATGGAGACAGTATGTCATTGCAACAGATGTAGAGTAGGTGCTTTTGTATTTATAAACAAAGTAGTGCGATTCAGTGAACAGGGTGGCTACACATTATTCAGATATTTTCCTTGTATAATGATTTTTTTCTGTGATTTGTTGTGTTTGACGTTCTGCAGTGTGAAAACACTCTTTGAGAGGATGGCCATAGAATATGGATGCCTTTGTCATAGGGATAAAACTCCTACATTTGCAAAAACACGATCATTTTTCAAGCTTGTTTTATTTACCTCTACTTTCCCTTCAAAACCCAGCGCCCAGGCAGGTATTCCGTGCAAGGTCAGATCTCACGGAGGAGTATGCCTGTGCCTGTGTTACCCACAAAACAGGGGTAAAACCTTGGGCCATTTACTCCTGAGAGGGATGGGGAGTTACCACCCAGCCAGCTCTTCTCAATAAGAATATGTTGCTTGTGCAGAAAAGGATGACAGCAGACCACGTAGGAACCGCAGAATTTACCTGCTTTCATCTGTCAGCGGGTGAGCACTGAACAAGGAAGCTCTGGCTGGAGAGCAAATCAAGGGCAGGGCAACATCAGAACAGCCACAGCAATTGAAGTAAGTGAAAAACGGGGGCAAGGCAAGGATTTTGCAAGAGTTATATTTCACTGCAAAACACACAGCAAGTAACGTCTAACACCTTGCTGGCTTATCATCCTGATTGATGATAGACTGAGAGATTCTGAAGGAAGGGAATGAACACAAAACTCAAAGTGTTCCACCTTCAAAATGGATTTATTATTGTAGTGTTGCCCACCATGTCTGCCACGTTTCCTACTTCAATATTTCCAGGGTCCTAAAGTCTAGGATTTTAAAAAGAGAATGCACATTTTCAGTAAAGCCCTAAGACTTGTCTCACTTCCAAGTGTGTAGGACTTGATCTGTATGCCCTAAACTTGTCTATCAAGCAGAAGAGCCACCTCCATTATTTACATGTTTTCATCTTTCATTTGTTTCAAATGATGTCCCTACTTCTTATATCAGAAAGAAAAAAAAAAGAAAAACTAAGTCACTGTTCACTCTTTGTGACTTCTAAAATACTTAATCTTAGTTATGTCTTTTCCAACCTGTTGAGTCCTAATGTGCTTTATTTATGTCTATCTTTTTTGGTGTATTTTTGAGACATGGAAGGGAGGAACAGAGTTATGCCTTGTATCAAGTGTTGTAGACGCACCAAAGGTTCATCTAATAGCATAAAAATGTTTTTCAATTTGATTATTTAACCACTACTGAGCACTTGAGGTAGTGTTTGCGTAGGATTATTTGATTTGACCCTGAGCTCTTTCCACAGCAGTAGCAGTCATCGGACATTGCATTACTTCATATGTTTTTACAGTTTTATTTTTCTCATGTATATCATGATACTTAAAGATTGAAGTCCATTTACCAGTTGATTACCCAGACAGTATGTTTCACAAACACTTTCAGCAGTTTTTCATCCAGCCCTTGTTCTTTCTCAAAAACTTGTCTTCATCAGCACTCTGACGCCTTTTTTATTGGTCCCCTTTTGTAGACACAGTAAATAGTAAACTTGAGTGTCTTTAGCAACTGCCTGCCCTTGAAAACAGGTAGCTCATTTTGCTGAAGATGAGGCATCTATATAAAAGCAGAAGAATAGATAAAGGTCCTATGGATAGTCAGAAACATGATCTTTCTTTTAGCTTGGTTAAATCAGCTGCTGACTTGGCTCCCTTCTCCACAAGAGCTCCGTGTCTTAAACTTGCGTGTTTGTCCTCAGTGATGCTCTGTTGCACTAGATGGAGATGGAGTGCTGAGTTTCCAGAGTGAATGAGCACCCCATCATAGAGCAGGAGGACTTTAGCGACATGATTACAGAGCCAAATCTTTCCTTAGTGCTTAGGAGAGTTGTTTTTAACTGCAACCTGTATTTTCAATAGGTAATTATAACAGCAAAGACTTCATGGGAAAAAAAAAAATAAAAATCCCTCTCCCAACCACTGATTACTGTGACATTCAGAAATGTGAAAATCTTATTTACTTTGATTTCTTCTTATAGTGATAAATTTCATCTGTCATTTTTCTTCACTTTCTTTGGGATTGGCTAACAAAGGGGATGGCTCAGTGCTCATGCTAATGACTATGCTATTTGAACAAAGCAGGGTATTTTATCATGTTGACTGAACCTTCATAGGATAGACTAAGCTGTGCAAACAGGAGATAAAGTCTGAGGTTATGTCCAGCTCAGTCATAGGTAGATCTGACAGCCTGGTCAGCACTTCTACCTAAAAACAGAGGCTCTGCTTTCTCAAGCTGCCTGGGAGCTGATGGCAGAGACCCCAACAGCTTCCCTGCTGCACGGCTGTGTCATTACCAAACCCCAGCTTCCTGTATCGCTTATCAATACCAGATACGTGAGAGTTGGTAGAAAATTTTTATGTATAATCAATTTATATGTGGTTGTTACTGAAATAGCAGTAGAAGCTGAAATATCTGATTTAGTCATTGGCCAGCATGCCTAATTCCTGCAAAGCTGAGGGTTAAACCGAGATTCATTCTTCTCAAAATACGAAATGCTAAAACGTTTCCTGATAGTAGTTGGTGAAAGTCAGCCTCTTTTCCTCAAGGCACAGAGGCAATAAAATACTAGACCTGGTGCACTATTTATGAGGAAAAAGAGGGAAACAATGGGCTAGTGGTAATCTCTGAGGGAAATAAGACTTAATGGTGAAAGTCAGTATATATAAACCTTAACATAAAAAATGTGATTACCATTAAAACTGATTTGTCTACTTAACATCTATTTCTCTCCCTCTGAAATCAGCATCTTCTGCCAAGCTGCGCTGACACCCTGTCACTGAATGTCCTCTTAGACTGGCCTCCCAGGTTTCCCTTGCTTGCAAGTCACAGTAATGGGGAAACCAGCTTCACACAGAGCGCTGATTTATAGTCCAACGTCCTTCGCAACCCAGGTACAGAAAGCTGCATGATGGCCTTTTTCTGTGAGAATCTACACAATGTGCGTGTAAAATATTTATTCTAATGAGCAAAGCAGATGTATGCTGTTTAAAAATAAAAAGTAATGCTTGAAAACAAATAAGCAGAAGGAGCTTAGTCTAAATGGGAGAACAATACAGAACGCAAACTGTGAACGAAACCAGGGGGTGATTTTAATTAATCTAGTAGTACCATCTGCGCTGGTTTTGACTATAGAGGAAAAAAGACACAGTAATATCTGAATGCAACTTTCAATAGTATGTATGTGAAATATATATAGGCAGTATCTTATATAATCTCAAAAAAGGAGTGGTAGTGCAATTTAAGGTCCAGTCCTGGAAGTGTTTCGTGACCTGTTCCATTCACTTAAGCTCTTAATGAGTGTTTGTCATCGTGCTGCTTTAAGTGTTATTGCTGGTAAAGACTTCGCAGAAAAAAGTGGAACAAAAACCAGTCTAGGCCAAATTGGACTATGGAGCTATAAATGCTGCAGCTGTTCTGTAACAAAAATGTTCCTAAGGTGATTTTTTTTCAATTTTTGGCATTTTCTTAAACTGTTCAAAATTGCTGGACACAAGTGAATGAAAAACTAAAAGGGATTGTCAGATATGGCTTCTCATATGAAGTAAGGTCCAGTTTGAGATGGTTCAAGATTCAAGATATTTAAAGATTTAAATTTTGGGGTTTTGTTAGCTTCAGATCCAGGTATAATCTATATCTCTTCAATGACTTGATAGATCTCCAGAGGAAGGAAACTCCTAGGTAAATATTTAAGTGGTGTGGTTAGAATTTTTTTCTTGTTCATAATGCTGGAAAAACAACTGCATGACCACACCAAACAGCTCAGCCTAGTTGTGGGATTTTATAAAATATTTTAACACATATAATTCAGGAGTTTGAGGGTCTTGGTATGGAGAGGAATGAAAGTAGTATATTTTGCTCATAGAGATGAGCAATGAGAAAATGAGTAAAGGGGACTATAAGACATCATTTGCAATTAGACATCTGTTGGTTTGTTGTTTTTTTTAATCAACTAATTCCATCAGATCATTTTGCTTTCGGAGGGCAGTATTTGCTATAGTGGTAGTCCCTGGGGGCCCTTTTAAAGTCTCAGACTGAAAGCACTGCACCTGTGTGCAACAGAATATTAACGTTATGTGTTAAAGATGATGTGCTTAGAGAAAATAAGCAACAAAGACATCGCATTAACATGATCTTTGCATAGGTTCTGCTCCATATTTGCTTGGCCTTACCAACACAAACTGTACCAGGCTGAAGATGTCTTTTTCATTTTTGTTCACCGATGTGGGTTTGTTTCTTTCACCACCTTTATCTGATGATTCTTACCTCAAACCAAAGTTTGGTCTTATGTGCCAATAAGCGGGGAAATATACTACAGGGTAGGAAGGATACGGTGCCTCTGGTTAAATGTCAGTGCTCTGTTTATGCTCTGGATCTGGGCAATCTGACTCTCTCTTTCTTTCAAAGAAAATGAAGGAACATCAGTGACAGCTTTAAGATCATCTCTATTTAGAAATTAACAGAAAGGTCTTTCGGAACTTCTTTTCTCAGTGACTTTCAGGAGGGGATGTGGAAAATACAGTATTTCTTCAGATTTCAGTAAAAGTCAAGCAATATCTTAGGAGCAAAACCAGTGAAGACGACTTGTTTACCTGGACTTTAGCAAGGCCTTTGATACAGTCTCCCACAGTATCCTCCTAGAGAAACTGGCTGCCCATGGCTTAGATGGGAATACTCTCCACTGGGTTAAAAACTGGCTGGAGGGCTGGGCCCAGAGAGTGATGGGGAATGGAGTCAAATCCAGTTGGCAGCCAGTCATGAGTGGTGTGCCACAGGGCTCAGTACCGGGACCTGTTCTCTTTAATATCTTTATCAATGATCTGGACGAGGCTATCGAGTGCACCCTCAGTAAGTTTGCAGATGACACCAAGCTGGGTTCAAGTGTCGACCTGATGGAGGGTAGAAAAGCTTTGCAGAGGGATCTGGACAGGGTGGATCAATGGGCTGAGACCAACAGGATGAGTTTCAATAAGGCCAAGTGCCAGGTCCTGAAAAAGCTGTCTTTTTTACCAATTATTCCAGTGTTTTAAAGAACAGTCCCTAGGTTTTGCTATTTCTCCAGTATCATTGCCCTAACCCCAAATTACAACACATATTTCCTCAGAAAATACTTAATCCCCCTTTTCACATTTATTATGAAAAGTCTGTGCTTTGGTCACAACAACCCCAGGCAGCGCTACAGGCTGGGGGCAGAGTGGCTGGAGATCTGGCAGAAAAGGACCTGGGGGTGTTGGTCGACTGTCGGCTGAACATGAGCCAGCAGTGTGCCCAGGTGGCCAAGAAGGCCAACAGCATCCTGGCCTGTATCGGGAACAGCGTGGTGAGTAGGACCCGAGAGGTGATCGTCCCCCTGTACTCGGCACTGGTGAGGCCTCACCTCGAGTATTATGTCCAGTTTTGGGCCCCTTACCACAAAAAAAGACATTGAGGTGCTGGAGCGGATCCAGAGAAGGGCAGCGAAGCTGGAGAGGGGTCTGGAGAGTAAGTCTTATGAGGAGAGGCTGAAGGAGCTGGGGTTGTTCAGCCTGAAGAAGAGGAGGCTGAGGGGAGACCTTATTGTGCTCTATAACTACCTGAAAGGTGGGTGTAGAGAGGCGGGGATCGATCTCGTCTCCCAGGTCACAGGTGATAGGACAAGGGGAAATGGCCTCAAGTTGCACCAGGGGAGGTTTAGATTGGATATTAGGAAAAATTTCTTCATGGAAAGGGTTATCGGGCACTGGAATAGGCTGCCCAGGGAAGTGGTTGAGGCACCATCCCTGGAGGCGTTCAAAAGACGGGTTGACATGGTCGTTAGGAATATGGTTTAGTGATTTTTATGCTGCTTTTTTTTTTTTTTTTGTCAGAGTTAGGTTGATGGTTGGACTAGATGATCTTTAAGGTCCCTTCCAACCTAGACGATTCTGTGATTCTATGACTTGGGTTTGATTCCAGATTATTTTGTAAAAGCCATGAGTCGTCTATGGAGCCAGAAAGAGTAGTTCCTTCTTTTTCTTGTCATTCCATAATCATATTTACATATAAAAATGGCAGTATTGAGAAAGAAAGGGTAAAGGAAAAATAACTTTTGCACTTAGCACTTTACTAGCTGCAGGAGCTTTTTAACACATTTACATCTAATTTCATGAAATATCAATAAAATACTTTTCAGTGGACCATGTGAGGCCTCTAAAAATAGCTGTTATTTTTGATAACTTCTCTGTACTGCAAGATTCCACTTTAAGTGTGGTATTATTGACTTAAAAAGTTGGTTTTCCCATCCTGTAAGCTGAAAAGTGAGAGAAGTAAGGACAGAGAGCACAGGTGGTGCTTATGTCAATGTCCCAGTTTTGGCTTTATTGTAGAGTAACGCCCCTGAAAACTGACTCTCATATATGCAGAAAATTTCAAGTAGCTGCAGCTCACTCTGTTAAACTTCAGACCTGAGATGCAGGGATCGCCTTCTGAAGTGTTTCCTTGTTTGCTCAGATGCCCACTGATCTCAGTGTCCAGCACCTATTGGAAAAGTCTTAAGGTCCTTAGGATTATCAACAGTGGAAAAAAACGGGGAGCAGAATTACCACTTTGTGTTAAATTCGCTGCTATTGCTGTGACTGAAGACACTGGCAATGTTCTGCAACTTTCTTGTTTGTTTTTCATGGCATTTTGTGACATTTGAGATTTTTATCAAGGATTTAATGCTGTTCAATGCTGTTGGGAGAGGCTTTTGGCAGCATGGAGTAAATATTCTTCCTGGCTTGCAATACCTGTCCAATGTATTGTCCTATGGGTTTAATCTGTCCCAAGATAAAGCCAACTGGTACCAATAACTAATTGGGAAGATACGTACCAATAACTTATTTGGGAAGATCTCCTTTCATTACCATGTTACTCATTGCAGCTCCTCATTTCAGCTTCTGATTTTAATCACAGTTCAATAGTTAAGGATTAAGAAATCAGCAAGCTGGATTTTGTAATCCTAAAGTACCTCTATGCTCCACCAAATTTCAAATCTATGAAGGCTTAACCAGACAAAGCAGCACCCTCATTGTGCGGAAAAGTGTGGTATAATTTCTGGCATCCCTAGGGTAAGACTGAATAATACAACCTCCAGTGTTTACAGAGCTGCCACTGGAGATTACTGGGAAGCGTCACACAACTGTGCGTGGGAGGTGGTGGTTGACAGCCAACATCTCAAAGCCCTACTTTTCTGATGAGATTGGCTTAACCCTAGGCCTGAGAGCTCTCCCCTCTATTAAAGACTAGTATTTAGCATTGCTGTGGAAAATAACAGTTCAGGGGTGTTTGATGTCAAGAGTGTTAGCTTTCAGTTCTTGGAGCTGGCAGCTTCTCCAGCTCCTAAGAGCTGCAGATCAGTTTGCATTGCTTAATACATCTGTAACTTTGAGCTGTTGACCTTACAGGATGAAATTTCCCTTGCCTGTTCTTTGCAGTTAGTGGTTTGCATGGTGAGCTATAAAAAGTTCACTGTGGTACACAGCAAGGAAGACGTTCGTTGTTTATTCTCTTACAATCTGCCAAGATTTTTCCTTATTGGCCTGAAGAATTTTAACAGTTGTTACTACTCCTATAGAATCAGGGAGACATTACCAAAAATTAAGTCATCTGAAGTGAGCCAAAATCTTCATATAAAAATTGTAACTGTAAGTTTATTAACGTATTTTTGGTACTCACCTTTGGAAACATCCTTTTAGTAGGGACTTTATCCTATGGCCTAGTGAAGAGGATGTGTAGCTCTAAGATTCACTGAACCTAAGATTCACTGAACAACTAAGATTTGAATCATAGAATGGTTTGGGTTAGAAGGGACCTTAAAGATCTTCTAGTTCCAATCCTTCTGCAATGGGTAGGGACACCTCCCACTAGACCAGGTTGTTCAAAACCCCATCAGGTCTGGCCTTGAGCAGTTCCAGGGATAGGGCCTCCACAACTTCTCTGGGAAACCTGTTTCAGTGCCTCAACACCCTCATAGTGAACTTTTTTTCCCCAATATCTAGTTTAAATTTACCATCTTCCAGTTTGAAGGTGGAATCATGTTCTCTCTTTCCAATGACTCTATATGATACCTTAACGATGCCATTTTTACTAAGATTACACTGTATGCAGCTTGTTATTTGTAGAGTTTGAGTCCAGATGTGTCCAAAGACTTTTGCTGCTTGGCCAGCCTGCTCCTCTCTTTTAGAGAAGCTCCTAGGAAATGTACCCTCAGCCAGACCATGGATGTTCCCTCCAGAGATGTGCCAGAAGGAAGAGCAGGGCCTTTGGCTCATCTTTTTACCTCTTGCTAAGAAATTAGAATACAAAATGGAGAGAAGATGGATTAGAGAGAAATATTTTTTGTGTGTGCCTGTAAATATTACTTTCAATTTATGAGTGGTCATATGTCTACTTCGTTTGTGGGTGCCCGTCCAAGTTGTTCTCCATTGCTGTTTAACCACAGCATCAGTGTCAACCATTTGAGGGTTTGGACATTATGGGCCTGAAAGAATGGAAGAAGGTTGCTTTTCAGAGCTATTCCAGCCATTTATGATGGTAAATTAAATGAATGAATGTAGCCTGTTTTTCCTCTTTGAGTTACTTGCAGGCAAGTTTAGATTTTTACTGATTTTTCTGATTTCAAATATTTCAGTGGCTATTTTTACACATGATTTTTATTATCCAGACTGCTTATGGAAACTTGTTGCTCTTCTGAGCTTCTAGTATTTTTAATTCATCTAATCATTTGGTTAACAGGATTTATAAGCCCAACATATGGTATTGTTTTGCTCCTGGATTACTTAGCTAAAGGTCTTTTAATTTTATGTAAGAGGAAGACAAGATGGTGATAGAAGTGCATCAGAATCTGAGAAATGTAAATTACTTAGATATCCCTGTGTATAACAGCAAAAATCTCCTTTACAGATGTTTAGAATAAAATGACTTGAGAAGAGCTTCAGCCCCCGGTGCTATGAATTCATGGCTTGTATCCCAAAGCATGTTTGTGAATTGTTTATGACTCGGCCTGGGGGAATACTGTGCAATAATCTATCTGCCAATAATTAGATGATGTTACACAGGCGCATTAGCTTTGTGCTTTGATTTGGCAATGATTTCTGTCTGGCCTGGAACTAACTCCATATGGTGCTTTTTTCTTAACCTGTTCAAAGTCACAGGCCTTGTCCAGCCTTCTGTATGTAGGTGCCAGTGTGAGAAAAGATGAGTTAAGACTCTTTCTCTTAAAAGGATGGACATAGTTTCTGATGTTCCTGTGGAAAGCTAGGGGTCAACAAAACACTCTCCTGACTTGTACTTTCCCCTATATGCCTGGTGATTTCTGTAAGTTTGAAGTTGCAAGTCTGAATGGTCCTGGGCTGAGAAAAGAGCCTCAGCAGGAGGGAGAGAGGCTCAGGTCCCAGAGTGCTGAGCCCAGCAGACTCACCTGCAGCCCACCTGGACTTTGAGATATTATTTTGTCTGACTTGAAAGCCAAGTTTTCATGGATATTCTGGTGCTTTATTTGACATAACAGTGCGAAATGCTTAGTTGAGGTAATGAAATCTGCTATCTAGAATACAAAACCTTGGAAAAACAATGCCCTTTTTAACCCTGGAGGAAGTGGCACACTGTATCTGCCACTGTTGCTGTGCTATTTTCAGAGTTAACTCTGATGAATTTAGCAAATGAGCAATTCTTGCCCTTACAGTTTGCTATTTTAAAAATATCTCTCACAGCCTCTTGTAAGTAAGCAATTGCAAATATATAGTACAAATAAATTCCCTGCAGAGATCAAGCCTTTTTGGTTCCAATCGTTATCTAATAAGAAACCAGGTCAAACATCTTCAACATTGAGAAACTCAACCCAGTGACAACAGACAGAAACTGGGCTCCACATTACTGGGTATTTACCCTGCCATGCTTGTTTCAGGCAGAGATTTGACGTTAATAGAGGCCAAATTAGAAGCCACGCTAGGTACTCTCCAGAGATAATTACTCCTTGTTTTTAACTGTCATCATGTTGAAGAACTTTGTTTTGTTCAATTGTCATTAAAGTGTAATAGAAATACATCCCTTTCTCAAATTAACTGTCAGCATCTTGGAGAATACCTCAATGTTGCCTTCGTCA
Organism: Tringa tobata; assembly: GCA_033628505.1. Classification (NCBI taxonomy): domain Eukaryota; kingdom Metazoa; phylum Chordata; class Aves; order Charadriiformes; family Scolopacidae; genus Tringa; species Tringa tobata. The sequence goes on from JAHREE010000186.1 coordinate 2,940,146, forward strand.
TTATTATGACCGGTTATATTTTGAAAGGTTTTTAAAAAATCTTCACTAGTTGAAACAAATACAATTCTTTCTTCAGTTTTTCTATGGTTTCCCCCCACCCCCCAGCCCCGTTACTTTTCTGAACACTTCCTTTGGTTTCTCCTTGATTTGTCAAATTTCGTTTCCATATTGTACCATAGTTATGGCCTTGTCATTACTTCGCAGAACAGAATAGCTACTTTTCATGACCTTCGTGCAATGTTCCTCTGCCTTCAGTTCAGAATTAGTTTTTCTCTATACTCATGTTCTCAACTAATTTTGTTTGCATTTTACCGTAACCCCAGCTGCATTTCTGCAGTGGTGGTATGTAAACCGTTATTCTCATTTTTTGTGTTTACAACTTTAATTCTTCTTTTGCAGCTAAACCATCTTTTTGGTTACATTTCATGGCATTTCTCTGATAAGAGGCTTTAACCATGTCCTTGAGAATCTTTAAGGCATTTGCAGCATCCACAAATTGTTTCTGCTCCATCAACCATATCACTACTGGAAATTCAGAATATAATTCAAAACCTATGACAGATCTTCCATTTCATCTCCCACATTTCCAGGATAAAAGTAACTATTAATAACTATTCTATGAACATGTTGTCTTATTATTTTCACTTGATTGTGCATGCATTTAATATTAACTTCACCTAAATGATATATCCTTAATTTTCCTATGTAAATGGCAAATGCCAGAAGCTTTATTAAAGGAAAGAGGCATATGTTAAACTTCCCACTAGTCTGGTAGCCCTGTCAGGGAAGAAAGTTTGATTAGTGTGACACCATGTATCTGATTTTATACTTCTTGTCATGTTAGTATCATCTACTATCTTATAAAATAATTGCGATTGATGTATTTTTCTTTTCATTTAAAGGTAGGTACTATTTTACTCTGGAATATCTCTTACTTCCTTGGGCTGTTGATTTGGAGGTTACTTTGGCTCATTTCTTAAATACATAGTGTAAATTTTCATGAAGCTTATCTGCTGCAACTGTACCTCTCCTTTTACAAAGTCTTTCATTGTTTTGGCTTGTTTTACTCTTGCCAGTTGCAAATGCTGATTGTGTCGAGTAGATAGTCACACAATTTTATTATGAAAATTAGAGTAAAAAGGCACTGAATATTTCAGTTCTTCTCATCATCTGCTATTTACTTTCCTTTGACAACGAATTCTATATTTGTAGGGGTTATTTGTCTTATAAAATTGTCTATTATATCTCTGACTTAGTTTTGCTCCCCTCTTTTCTCTTCGCTACCACTCCAATCTTCTTTTTCCCTCTATCACACATAGAAATCCAGAGCTCAGCATGTAGGTTGTCTCCGATTATTTTAATTTCTTTTTTCCTCAGCTTCACTGAATCAAATTGCCATTTCTTTTGTTCCCTAATGGAATCTGCTTCCTGATTAGTAATATCTAATTCAAAGTCTGTCACTATGAATGGATACATTGATTCACATTTTTTAGAACTCAGTTTTACTTGCCATTATATCACAAGTTGGTTACTATTACAGGACTATCCTGCAGCTTTTCACATTCAGGATTTTAGTACTCTGAAAATTCTGCTACGTTAGGATCATCTTGCCTGGATCATTCAAGGTAAAAATCCTAGCATAAGTTCCTAGACTGCAATGATCAGCCTCTATACTGAGATTAACTGACCACTTATACATTTTATTTTATTTTATTTTATTTTATTTACATCCCCTTTTACTGTCTAATTGATGAGACAATTTCCTTTCTTATAACTTACTGTTTTTTGGGACTCCGAATTGATTACATCAGCCAAATCTCTGTGTCCATACACTTTTTGGCTCTTGCAAAGAATAGATTTTTGAGGCACGGCCTCTCTTCATGGCACATTCATGGCACCAAACATTAGGCATCTACTGCACAGATATTTACCTGTGAAGAAATCATCCTATTCTTCCACAGAGAAAAATAAACAATCTTGGGGTGTAATTCAATTTAACAGCACAAGTAAAACTGTGGTATTCATTCAGAAACCATGCTCTTTCCCAATACTTGATTAACTATATTATTTTTAATAGTTTCAGTTGTGCCATTTGTGTGATACAAACACTAACCTTACTGGTCTGTTGTTCCTTGAAACCTGTCTCCTCCCTGATTTCTTTCATGATGAGCACAGTCACAAGGAACTTGTGTAGCTTTTTTGCTATGGCTATATCTTTTCTGAGTACTTCTTTTACACCTTGATCACCTAGAGACACTCTTGTCAGGCCTTCTGTTGGCTTTGTACTTCTTTGTAAGAATAATTACTATTTGTTTTTATGCTTTAAGTAACATTTTCCTCCACCTTTTTTTGCTTGCCTTAGTTTTTCTTCCAGATTTTCTTCTTTTCCACTTCCTCATTTGGACATGACTCTAAACATTTCTAGCATCTCATTTCTAGCAGCTTCCCTAACCTAATGCTTCGTCTCTTGGAGCCACCTAGTCTTAATTTCTGTTTGGGGAACAGTTGGTTAGCTTTTTAACCTTTAGGATGGTATATTTAATCAATCTCTGCAAAATTTTAATATTTTGGCTTTCATTTGTAATCTGAAAATAACAATCTTTCACATTTTTACACAGTGTCCCTTTTGAGATGAACCACTTCATAATGGATTTGGAGGAAAAAAGGTATTTTTTTAATGCTGATTAAGTGAGTGCACCTATTAAAACCAGTATGTCGGCTAATATAGTTTTGGTGGTGGTGGGTTGTCCTACTGATTTGGTGTTGGGTTTTTTTGTGGGGTTTTTTTGGGGTTGGTTGGTTTGTGTTTGTGGGATTTTGTTTTGTTGGGATTTGTTTGTTTTTATTTTATTTTTCTAATTTCTGTGTAGTTATATGTGTATACTTCATCTAATTTCCCACATTTTCAGGTGCTGTTTAAAGGGTACTCTCTTTGTTCAAGTCTAATATTTTCCTGTTTGAGTTTTGCCATCTTTTGTTCTATTCTATATTTGAAGGTACACAGTTTTTAATGACTTTGGCTACTTTTTTCAGCTTTGTGTTATGATTCTTGCTAACTGAATCTTCCACCTCTATAACCTGCCTCTCCTTGCTCTGTGAAGGTAAATGTATTGCAGAGCAGCATGTGGCCATTGTGTGGAGAAGCCATCACCATGTATCAGATTGCAAACCTCATGATCCTTCTGAGGCTTCTCCTTCTCTTTTGCATGAGTATTGTGAGCCTGGAGCAAGATCGCTCTACATCATCTCTGGACAACGTTCTTCCTTTTACTCATAAACAATCAGGAAGCTGCAGGGATAAATATCGTCCTAATAAAAACATAATTTATAATGCATTCTATAGAGTCACATAAGAGAGAAAAAAACAATTCACATCAAGGTTGGTTCAGTCAATCTTAGAGCTACACATGCTCCTGACTTGACAGCAGAGAAAGTTTAGGGTGCCAGTAGTCCTCAGACAGGCAAGGTGAGCATGAAGTACCTCAGTTCCACTGACATGAATGTGAATTAAGTGCTCAGCCTGTTTGGGGGCTGAGCAAATCCCACCAGCTACAGTTTCAGGACTCTAAATACCTTTGAAAATCAAATCCTTCAGACTTACGTTGTTCTGTACATAGATGAATGAGTTCTTACTCTGGGAACGGCTGGTCCATGTGTTATATGAGTGGAGACTTGATGTTCAAATGATTTTTGGCACAAGGCAACTAGAGCTATGTTAGGCAATCCAAGAGGTCCTGATTCCCACATCAATTTCTGAACTGTTCTTTTTCTTTTGTTGTTTCTTCTGAACTCAGTGACCTATAATGGATTTTATTTCTGTTTCAGTGCCCTCTGGTGTTTGTATTTTTCTTTTGTTTAGTTCTGTTTTCTTCCTCCTTTTTCTGGCATACTTATACACTGAGATATCTTTCAGCTAAATCCCTTTGTCCTCTGCAATGTTCTTCCTGACAGATCACATTTAACAATACTATTCTGTCCTCCTTTCAAAAGTGTTTGCAATATCCTTGGTTTGTGATATTTATTTCACTCTCTGTCTTCTTTTCCTTTCTTCCTTATTTTTTTTATAAACTCTAAAAATCTGGAGTTTATTATTCCTTGGACCACGCACCTGCAGTGGTTTCCATGGCAACACGATTCTGCAGCCCCCAGCTGTTTCACTCCTGATTCTTATTAGCGGTTTGCTGGATGCTAGTAAAAGTGCTGTTGGTTTGGAGAAGCAACCTTGCAGCTGATATCACAAGCGTTTAATTGCTTTAAAACTGCTTGTCTGGTTGCAAGTCCAGTCCCTTTGCCTGGGATGAGAATATAAGTCAGCTATGACTACTTAGTAATCTTTTCTTATTAGTTGTACTTTCTTGTTATCTTTGCAATTACGTGCTTAAGTTGATAGCTCATACTCAGTCCAGGTATTTCTTATTATCTAAGCATATTCAGATTTCTCTAATTCTTCCCTGTCTTTCAGGAAATCTGAAAAATAACTCCATTCTTTTAAATATTGTGTTTAAACAGCTTACTGTAGGGAAGTAGAAGCTGGGCTATCAAACCTCTTAAGTACCTTCACAAAAATACCTCCATCATGTCCCTGAAAATAAAGTCCATATGACTTTGAGATGGGGTTTGAGCAGAGATTGTATTGAAATAATATAATGGTCTTCTTTCTGTCTGCAAATCTGTCTTAGTTTTATGCCCCTCATCACAGTGGGATCTGAATGTCTAATGAAGAGAAATGATCAGTGAGGATTCAAGGAGAAAATCAATCATCTTCTTTTACTTAGGTCTGCATAGCTTCTAGTGGTAAAAATCTAGTGGATTAACACCCATTGTATTATTGCCGCTAAAAGCTATGGTATTGGAATGACAGTGCCTTCTATTTGGCTATGCTTATTTGTTTTATTATTCCCACGAAACTAAATGCAAAAGAAATGCTGACACTATGAAAAGCATAAATAACCTATTGTATTTTACTTGTAACTCATTTTGTACTCTCATAAAATGATATATATAGAATTATGTAGCTAACCAAAAGTACCAATGCACACACAATTTGAAGTACCAGTAACATAAATGACAGTTTATACTGCCTTTATATAAAGTTTATATAAAAGAAGAATATTTTTACAAGCCAAAAAAAAAAAAAAGACCCACATCGTAAAAACCCTGATGTCAAACTTTGAGGAATCAATTTATAAAAGAAAGCAACAGACAGGAACAGTCATCGAAACTGGGAATTTTAAGATGGCTTGGTGGAAGTTTTTTGAAATCTATACAGACAAAGCTAGCTAGCTGAGCCACATTTTTACCTTAGTATGAAGTACTAATTCATTGCAATAAAACTTTATTGAAAAGGGTTGTTGTGATGACTCTTTCAAATAATCTTTTAAAGTAGATTAAAAATACATGTAAACTTTATTTCAAAATGACTTTACAAAATTAATTACTTTGGTTACTTTTATGTCCACATTAAATTATAAGAATGATCCAAATGAGATATTATCAGGGATACAAACAACTTTATTAAAATTATTGGGATTTTTTTGTTAGAATTTGTTTCTGCTCAGCTCCACAAAATAATTTGAGATTGAGCAGAACTCCAGTCTCCTGGTTTTGGATATTTTAGATTTATAGATTTTTTTTTTTCATGTAAACTGTAAAACAGATGGATTTAATTTGTGTTTTACATGAAGAAATTATCTTCTGTGTGCTCTTAAGAAAAAAAAAAAAAAGTGAGGGATTCTGAAGGATCAATTTCCAGCATTCTGAATATGAAGGTAAGACTTAGTAAAGTTTTTGATATTTTCCAGTTTGCTCTTCGCCTGCTGGAATGAAGATATGATTTTGAATTACGGATTTTTTCATTCCCATTTTAGTGACATTCTTAATGGTTTTTAACACAGTAAAGTGGTTTTTATTAGGTCAGATAAAATCATTAAAAATTGTTCTCTAATATTGCCCATGTATTTAATTTTGTATTCATCATGCCTTGGGCTTTCAGCTGAAAAAACCCTTTGCATCCACTAACTTGTGCAGAGAGAAGCTCTGGCATTTCTGAACATTCTGTGGGTTGTTGGTTGCTATTTATAGTAACGTATATTTATTTCTGTAGTCCTGCAAACATCAAAACAAAAGGCTGGAACTGGCTGAAATGTAGGTGGTGTTAACAGCTTCAGCATCACTCAATTTTTACAGATTCTGTAAAGGTGTGCAAGGGCAAATATCTCTCCAGTTTCCAACTCAGAGTTTTTCACTAGGCAAAAAAACCCCAACGTTACTTCTTTCTTCTAACCCATAGATTGACCTGAGATCTGCAAGTCCAGCTTGATTCCCCTCTTATATTGCCTGTAAAAAGATACAATACTGTGTGGTTTTACCATTTTGGGTGTGTGTTTCCTGCCCCATGGACACACTTTTGTAGTCACAGCGTCTTCAAATGAATTCTCAGTTGTATCTGTGTATTGGTGTAACCCAACAGAAAAAAAAAAAGTGTTCTGAACTAGTCTTATTACAGATACCCTATGAACTTTTTCGCCGAATTTAAAAAAAGAAAACCTGAAAACTGTCTACAACATATGGCCAATATAGGAGTTTTCTAGGTTTTGGGTATGCAACTGAGGTATAGGAATGATTGGAAAACTTTATTATGTGTTTTTTATACGTACTTATATACATACTTACAGCAGAACTAGATGTCCACAAGCACAATTTTTGACAAGTCACAGTTTTCTTGTCATTCTGAGACTACTGCAAAACCCTGCCAGTGATCTTGGGTGGGAGGCATCTGCTGCAAAAGTAAGTGTCTTGGTAAGTTTGGTGTGTGTTTTTTCCTGAAGGCTGAACACGTTGCTCAGGTTGGACGGCTGTTGCCAGGCTGAGGATGTGAGCACAGTGTGGCTCCGAGCTCTAACAGTGGGTGGCCATTGCCCAGGGAGAAGCAATCACAGGCTGGAGGGGAGAAAGCGTGATTTTTAAGGCACATATACACCTTGCTGGATCTGTGTTTCTTGCGTCGATACTCCTGTGAACACCATTTTGAGCAGAAAGGTGGAGCTGTTCTGACTAGATGGTTGGATCTGGCTGATTTTTGAGTCAATATTTATTCACTGAAATTAATTTGTTTTCAGAAAGATGTAGTGTGCGATTTCCTCCCCTCTGGCAATGGGGCTGAAAAGTGTCAGCTTGCATCCAGTAGAACTTTCTCTGCTTCAACATCTTTTTTTCTTTAAAGGATTGTCCAGTAGAGTGGACAAGAGGCCTGGACAAGTAATGAATTATATAAAAATTAATTCTAATTCTTGCTGCACAAAGGAGAAGTTGTGCAAGTTTTAGTCTATTGCCTCTATTTCTGCCCCAGTACAGAACAGTATAGCTGGATTGTATTGAAAACCACTTAGTTAATATTAGTGAACCTTTTTGAGGCTAAACCCCTTACTAATTGTGGAGAGTATTGATTTGTGTATATATTCTTATGTGGAGTTTGATGGTTTATCTATCAGAACAGCTTCATACAATGTGGTAAATA
>JAHREE010000186.1:2952626-2965280 GCA_033628505.1 Tringa tobata
ATATTAATATTTAATTAAATTACTTCAGTTTCTTTCTCAACTCATAAGTCTCTCTCATGTCTCTTCTCACCTCAGAAGGGAGAGAGGTTAAAGAGAGGATCCGTCATTCATTTTAGTGGCCAGTCCAGCCCAAACCACAGCACTTAATCTTGAACTGAATCATTACTCCAGCTTACATATATAAATATTTGTGTAGAGAGCAGTGTATGGGTGTCATGACCTAGAGCTGAATCCCACCTATAAGGTCATGCTAAAAGATGGTGTTCTTAGAAAGCAGTACTGATGAAGGAACAGCAGTTCGTTAACATATTGGCAGAACCTTGCAGTGCAATGTGTTGTGGTGGAAAAGGGTAACTTGATCCTTGGGTGCTGGATAAGGATAGAAGGGAGTAGGATAAGAAGGTAATTTCTGTCTGGCACTGCTGAGTCAATCAATTTATCATTAGGTCTTGAGAAATACAATAAAATTTGTGAGAACGTAGAACTGATTTATAACTATAAAATTGTCTTATGGTGAGAGACTTAAGCAGCTGAAGGCTCTGTAAAAAAAAAAAGGTGATTTGGTTGTTGGGGGATAGAATTCTTCTAAGTAGAGAACAGGGAGTGCTGAAGAGGTTTTATTTTTGCACTGAAGGGTAGAAATATCAATACTTCAAAGGGTTTGGCTTAGTCACACAGATTTCATTTTTAACAGTAGATATAATTAAACACTTGAATAAATATTTAGAAAAAGATGATTTCTCTACCCTTTTGATATTTTTATTGGCCTTCTCTCTCTCAGCTGACAAATCTTTAGTAAAACTCAGATACAAGATTCTGCAGTAAATGCAAAGAGTAACCAGTAACATCTTGTCAGATGAGCTGCTCTCCAAAATTCTTTCCTCTAGATCCTAAATCTAATTTAGTGCCATCTTAGACTTAGTGCCTCTCCTTGTGTAGGTGTATATCTAGGCAAGTAGACGTCATTCTACACTACCAAGCACTGTTACTCATATGTAAAGTCATGTAGATGTTCATTGTTCAAGCACAATATGTCTCCTTTCTTACTTTATATGGGCAGTTTTCAAAGCTACTTTTTTGAATTGTTTTATCTGCTTGCTATGATTTTTATCAGCTGAAATAAAAACCATCATGCTTTCAGGTTATATTACCTGTACTCATGCGATTTATTTACATACTTGTTTCCATTTAGAGATTTCATTGCTCACTAAAATCAGCCCGTGTTATTGCAGTTTTATAACTGAGAGAGTCCCAAATATAAGATTTACTTTGGAATGTGAGCTAGGACACAGAAAAAAGACTATTACCACCATAACTTCAAGAAATGTATTTGTTAATATTTAGTAGAAATAGCCCTTTCCTTTGGTACTGCAGCAATTCTGTAGCACCAAACTAAAGCCTTTATGTCTGGCGATGGAGACCCCCGCATACTGGAGAGCTACTTAGAAAAGGCTTTTCTGTCCCTTGAGGCTGAATTCTATTTTGTTCTTCACAGCTGTGACCCTGCAGACACCCAGTAAGACTATCCTGGAGGAAAAACTCTGACCATAATGGGGGAGCAGAGTTGTAAGCATCGTAAGTCATCCCTGAGAAAGTGAGCAGGGAGGAATAATGAAAGCCCTGGCTCCTTCCCTTTCATATACTGGAGCTCCAGACACATTGTGTAATGTGTGGTTTGTAAGTCACAAAAAGCAATCATTGATCCAGAGGTTAAGTAGACAAGAGAAAGGAGAAGAAAGATGTAATTGCAAGGAGAGATTAAATGGTTCACCTGCTCTGAAACCTGGCAGAGGAGGAACGCTGCCTTTCTGCTGTGCCTGAGACCTCCATAGGGGCAGGGACACGGGGCACCGTACTGGCACCTGTATGGGAGTGAGAAGATATGTCTGCTTTATAATACTTGGGTGTATTTTTGTTAAAGATAGCTGTGTTGTAAAGGTGGGAAAGCTGTAAATAGCTATAAACATGTTAGGAAAAAGCTTTTAAAAACCCAGCTATTTTGTTTAAACCTGCCTGCCTAGCAATGTAGCAGCCCTGGGGGGAAGAGCATGCAGACAAGAAAGAATAAGATTGTTTTAAAGAAAAGAGAAGGATTCTAGAGAGCTGATTTTTGTGACATTCAGTATATGTGTTTTGTAGGTAATTTCATGCTTTCTAAAAGAATTAAAACTTGCTGGGCTTCTGTGCAAGGAGGCACAGCAGACTGAAGACAGTGTGTACAGATAATCCCCTCCTTTTCTATTTGTTTATTTTTAAGTGGGAACTCCTGAAACTGAGAACTGGGAATTGGTGCCACTTGCTGTGTGCCAGCATGGAGGCTGACCATCTGGAAAGCAACTTTGCCGGAATGGACCTGGGGGTCCTGGTGGACACCAGGTGGAACATGAGTCAGCAATGCGCCCTTGCAGCAAAGAGGGCAAATGGTATCCTGGGCTGGATTAGGAGGAGCAAAATAGTAAAATAATACACAAAATTGTGATGCAATACAATTGCTCAGCACCCAATGATCAGTTGCCCAGCCCATCCTGAGCAGCAATTGCAGATTCCTGCCCCCCGGCCAACTCCCATTTATATACTGAGCATGATGTCTGTGGGATGAGATATTCCTTTGGCCAGCTCGTCTACGAGAAGCTGAGAAAGTCCTTGACTTAATATAAGAATTACTCAGCAACAACTAAACCAATATGTGTTATCAACATTATTGTCATACTAAATCCAAAACAGAGCATCTACCAGAAAGAAAATTAACTCCTTCCCAGATGAAACCAGGACAGAAACACAGGTGGGTCCATCTGAAAATCAGGAAACACTTTTTCACTGTGAGGGTGACCAAGGACTGGGACAGGTTGCCCAGGGAAGTGGTGGAGTCTCCCTCCTTGGATGTATTAAAAACCCACCTGGATATGGCCCTGGACAACTGGCCTTAGGTGACCTTGCTTGAGCAGGGAAAGTTGGGTAAGATGACCTCCGGAGGTGCCTTCCAACCTCGACCATTCTGTGATTCGGTGATGACATTTACATATGTACAATCATTTTCTGTCCTCTTGCTGACAGCTTTTATCTATTGCATAGCTAGCAAGGGCAATACCATCACAGTCATATCTGCAGGCACATGCATTCTCACCAAGGTGCAGATATTGAATTTGCCAGCCCGTACCCCAGGCTGGCCAGTGTCCCTTTCAGATTTCAGTACTTTGATCATTTCTGCATGGTGCGGTTCCTTTGGTAATGTACCAGACTCTTCATGGGGTGTTTTAACCTGAAGCAGATGAAGGAAATGGCTGGAGTTCAGGCAGAGGAAGGATATAGACCCACCAGAATAGATAGGCCCTTGATCTTCTTGATCTGTGTTTTAACTTCTATTGTTAACTAGTTTTGTGATGGATCTTTGTTACTTGTGTGTGTTCATTTTGGAGGTGAGAAATGTCTTCACAGTACCTTCAAAACTAGTGTTATGCTTTTAAAAACCTTAGAAGCATTAAAGAAAAATAAGAAAGAAAAATGCAAGGATTCTGCTTTTGGAAGCTTTTTCTGTGGCTGGAAGGAAATTGTATTTTCCATTGCATATGTGCTTGGCCAAATCTGTATGAGCCTCCTGAAATAAAGTAAAATGTCTTTTTTATACATAAAAGCATTCAGTAAAGCCAGTTAGTGGGACTATTATGATTTTATTTGGATTCAAGCAAAGTTTTTTCATGCTAAAAAAATTATTTTTGGCAGTATTTGAAAATGACAGAGTATATGGTGTTTAAAATGCAACACCAGAGGAAATGAGATTTTGGAAGGAAAAGCAGTTGGTGTCCTCCTCTCCTTTGCTTGTCTAGCACTGTTGTGTTCCGTATAATTAATAACAATGATATTGGCTCCCTGGTAAAATGACTATATTCCATTTTGCGGATCAATAATAAACAATATAGTATATATCAAATGTGTGATAGCATATCTGTGTAGGTATTATTTACGAATTAAATTCAAGGTCTTGGTTCTAGCAAGTTGCTTGGTAAATTGAAGCTGTTAAAAAGCATCTTTTCAAATATTTTAAGAACTGTAGATGAGAAGCACTGTAAGATCTAAGTATTTTTATTATAATTATTTAAATTTAATCTTTAAACTTTTGTTTGGGATAGATATGAAAAGCTACTTATTAAATACTGTAGCCAATTAATTCCACTTTGCAGTTAATTTCAGATTGTTTGCAAATGAATATTCAATGATTTCTGTTAATAATTCTTAATCTGCAAATTTATGAAAAAACCCTGTTTTAATGCATTCTGCAGGCAGTGGTGAGCTTTTTTTTAATTCTTAATATGAATAAATGTTTTGAATCTTACGAGATATTTTATTTTCCCTTTTCTATTTTTTGAAACAAAGTTGCTTTCTCAAATGTTCTCTTCCTACAAACTTGCCCTTGCTACAGATATTAGCTAGGTTAGCATATCAAATCAATACCAATGATGCAGGGATATGAAACCTGTGTTGTACTAAGTGATCTTGCATTAAAATAATTCTTTATCATAGCCTGTACGCACAGATCATTAAAGATTTCATTCTGAAGGAATCAAGGTGATGGCAGAATACCAGCTATCTTCTGGTCTCATGTATCCACTGCAATGCTTGTTTCTATTTTGATTCCATTCTTGTTGTAACAAGAACAATATCAAAGAATAGAACTAAACTTGTTGATAATGTGAGGATATATTAAAGAGTCATGGGCAAAAGAAGCTTTGCCCTAGACTTACCTGTTTCAGGATAATTTGGTAGGTTTATTTCTGACTTTCATCTTAAATGAAGGATATAAAACAAATAAAATGGGACAGATGATTACCACAGTACAAGTCACCAACTGCTGTAAAAGCACGCTCCAGAGCAATGTTGTTGAACTTCCCCAGATGCTTGAATCTGTTCTCCTTTTGCCAATACACCACCATTTCCCTGGAAGAGGAGCTGGGTACTTGGTGTAATCTGTGACTGTCAAGTCATGCACTTTCCCAAGCTGGTGATTTTTTAATTTTTTTTTTTTTAATGTTATAATGGGCAAAAACTGATGATTCTTGACTAAAGATTCATGGTAACCAAAAGTGTTTGAAAATGACAGTTCCCTAATCTTGGGGTTTTTGTGGATTCGTGGTCTCAGAGTATGCTTTTGTCCTCCCACATGAAACTGTGGATTGCAATTGTGTTAGCTGACCTGAACTTACCTAAAGGTGACAACACAATGGAGAATGTCACATTTAGCTGTGCTCCTCAGACATGATGACAAATCTATCCATTCATGTAACAACTATGGTCTGCATTGTGTGTGAAAACACGATTTCTAGAAATTGAGCACAAAGCAATGCAAGCAAACCCCATACTTCCAGACAGGTCCTGCAGAGCCCCGCAAGCTGCACTCCTTCCTCACCTTTCTCAAGCCATGAGCACAAGTTTCTGCAATATGTCTCATCTCCGTCTCAGGGCTCTGTGCATCATGTGCTTCCTTCATTCAGGCACTGCTTCTGGCTGGCTTTGGTCCTGCTTTTACCGCGTTATAAAATAGACCCAGGTGAATTTTTTAAATGTATATTTATAAGTTTATATTGTCCCAGAATGTGCAAAATTAACTTTCTCCTGCTCTGTTCACTCTGGAACCTCTTCAGCTTCCTTCCCTGGGGGAAGGAGAGGATTCTTACCTCTTGCCCTGGAAGTTGTGGTGTGCATTTTCTTTAAGAGAGAGGGAGAAGTCAGGAATTCCAGAGGGTTTTTATAATTTAGCAGGCTTCTAACAACCTCTGGCTGTTGGGGAACGCGACACGCTTTGCATTTCTTGATAATAATGGCAGACAGGCAACATAATTTTTAATCTAGCACACTCTGTATTACTTCTGAGATTGTTATTTTTCCTATGACAAGCTAGGATAATTGGAATATTTCCTTATTCTCATACCTATCATCTACCTACGGTAATTATTTAGTAGCTGTGGTAATTGCTTGTCATTTTATTTAAAAAAAGATCATTTTACTGTCTTACTTTCTATGTGATTGAGAAAGTTTTGGGCTTCAAGAACAAACTATTTCCTTTGTTAATGAGATGTGTGCATACATGCAGGATATTCACCCCTGCTATTGCTTTGAACAAGAAATAATATTCAGTAAAAAAAAATCTTCTGGAGACAACTTAGAAATTACATAGGACAGTTCTATTTTTCCCTTTATTTGGCTATAGATGTCTAGTTGCCTCTAACCCCTGAAGGCCATAACCAAATCACAAACACTACTTCAAAGGAAATCACAAAGCCATTCTTAATACTAGTAGAAAGGATGGCTTTCAGTATGAACTGTGGTACAAAGAGCTGAGTATTTCCAGAATCTATGGTTTGTCACATTTATTCAGTTTCTCTCATGAACCTCAGCTTGGTTGCTCCTCACTTCTGGCAGCATCAGGCCAAAGTGAACCAGTCAAGGTGACTCAGCTCACTCGAGAAAGGGCAGCATGGTTTAAACAGTCACGCTTGACTATGGCAATTCAGAGACAGTGCCATTTCTTAATCCTCTTCAAATACTTAATTTCACATCATAGATCTTTTTATTTTGGGAAGTCTGTTTTTCTGTTTAATACTATGCACCACCTACACCAGGCTGATGAAGGGGAATAGTGCTCTCCTTCCTGGGCTGGAGGCTCAGCCTTACCCAGCTCCTGATGCAGCCTGAGGTCTCAATAGCTCATCAGGGTCCTAAGAGCTCCCTCAAAAAGCAGCATAGAGTGTTTGCAGATCACTGCACCCATACTCAAATCATAACTCTGTCCTCTTGTGCTTGACTGTAGAGATTTGTATTCTGTGGGTAGAGAACAGAGAAACTCTGTCAAGGCCATTGAGGATGTTTTCTCTTGTGCATATAAGGATCTTTCATTTGATAGGTTGTGATGGTTGAGTTTTAGTCTATAAACTCTGCAGTGCAGGCTGTTGTTCTGGTTTTGGAGGGTTTTCTGTTTGTTTGGTTGTTTTTTTTGTTGTTTTGTTTTTTCCTGAACGCACATCAATATTCTATTTTCACCTTACACTGGCTAGTTAGCTCATCCTCCCTTTTGCTCTTCAGAAGCTTTCAGAGATGTTAACTAAACATGGAGTCTGTCAGACAAATTCTGAAAAAAGAACCCTGGAAATTAAAAACTTTAAATGGAAGATGCTGCTAAATTTTATGTTTAGATGTCAGCAGTAGGCTTCATTAGTTTTGTACCTTTTAAAGACACTGTGCTAGAGATACGAAGGCAAACCAATTTGACTAAAAGAAGAAAAAACAAATACACATGGCTGAAAATATCCAGGAGTAAATTCAGACAACAGAAAAGGAAAGGAATGGTTTCCAAAACCAAACCAAAACACCCCACACCCCCACAGTGGAACAAGACTCTATTTAATGTTACTTTCTTTTTCTTTACTAATTCAGTGAAGAATTTTCCCCACAAAACTGGGATATTTGTGTTGAATTCCCCTTCTTGTACTTGTGATGTTGTTTAACTGAAATAAAATAAAACATCTGCTACTAAAAAAACCTTCAACAGTCAAAGAATTTGTCTCACGTGCAGTGCAATTCCTGCTCCCATGAAACTTTAAGGAGCTAAACAGTTTAACAGTATTCCTCCGTACAGACTACAGTGAAATAGGAAAGTGTCATTGTTTCAGCTGGGATGAAGTTAACTTTGTTACTGCAATTGCTATAGCATTATGTTTTGGATTTGGGATGAGAAATACTGTTGATAGCACACTGGTGGTTTTGGTTGTTGCTAAGTAGTCAAGGCCCTTTCTACACTTCACACAGACCCACCAGCAAGTGGGCTGGGGGTGAACAAAAAGTTGGAAGGAGGTACAGCCGGGACAGCTGACCCCAACTGACCAAATGGATATTCCATACCATGTGACGTCATGCTCATTATATAAAGCTAGAGGAAGAGGGACACGATTGGAGGGATGACATTTGTCTTCCCAAGTAACCTTTACACATGATGGAGCCCAGCTTTCCTGGAGGTGGCTGAACACCTGTCTGCCAATGGGAAGCAGTGAATGAGTTCCTTGGTTGGCTTTGCTTGTGTGCACGGCTTTTGCTCTACCTATCAAACTGTCTTTATCTCAACCCATGAGTTTTCTCATTTTACTCTTCCAGTTCTCTCCCCCATCGTAACCGGTGGGAGTTAGTGAGTGGCTGTGTGGTTCTAGCTGCCAGCTGGTGTTAAACCATGATCGAAAGAAATTGAAAGTATTATATAGTTTAACTTAATGTTCCTTCTAGAACATAGTCCACTGTTTCTAGCCAACTTCTACTTTATTTCTATTAGCGTACGTAGATCTCCTTCTGGTCACGGATATGTTGATCAGGTTTGAATATTACAATAGTCGTGGCAAGAACTGGGTGTAATTCATAAGTTAGTGTATATGAAATATGTCCTTCTTATTCCCATCACAGAGGATACAAATTTTTTGCATATTCCGCATGTAGAGCTTGATTTGTTAGCTCAGACTGCTCATGTTCTCTCCTTTCAAAGACTCTTATGTCAGTGAAGTAGGCAATCATCCCATAAACAATGTCATTTTACTAGTATTTAAGAGGATCTATGTTTCTTTTCTCTGCAAGATTTTTGGTACTTGCAGAGAAATAATCCACAAAGATATTTTTTGCCAGGAGGATTAATAATTGTCTGGAAGATCAATATTAAACTGTAAACCTGCCCTTGTCAGTGGCATTAATTAACCTTTTTTTTTTTCTTTTTTCTGCTGCTCAAGAACTTGAAAATGAACAGACTTTTATGAGTTTAATTTCAGAGAATTTGCATCACATACAGAAACATGTATATTGAATAATGAACAATACTCTCAAATTGTCCATTTTTTCTTTAAAGACTGATCTGATAAGCTACTGGTTTTAGTTTTTGTGATAAATTGGAAGCAATTTTCCCCACATTTCTTTACATATTCTCCTAATTAAGGTTGAATAAAATGCACTTTGAACCTGAAATAAGCTATTTCTTTTTTGTAGTCTGCAGTTATAAATTGAATTAGCTCATTTCAATCAACTTCACCCTCTAATTTAGAACTGTCAGTGTAAACCTTAATCACAAATGATATCTCAGTAAGCAGGCTCTGATAACCTAATTCCTCAGGTGACATTTCAGAGTTAGCATACTTTGTTTCATTATCTTTTTTTTTCTTCTATATTCAGGGAATGTTTGAATATAGATTTCTACAAATGAAACTTTTCAAGAGTAAGACTATAACTCTTTGGAAAAGAATTTTTTTCTTTTATAATTGATCATCTTATATGCACATTCAAGTAAGCAAAAAACCTAATTGATCTTAATTGGTTGAAGCTCCATTGGTTGGCTTCAACAACTAAATGCTGAAACTAGTAAAGCTACAATGCAGAGATCTTTAATTTCTCAGACCACTGTTGACTTTGTCTTAATTTGCTATGAAACTAGGCCTTCATGAAATTAATTACATATTTTGGTAAGATTTGTTGCATTTAACTTCATTTGGGCTCTTCAGAGTTCACGTGTTCTGTCTCAGACAGAAAAGTTGCCAAATCCCTATAGTCCTCAGGGACTAATGCTATCCATGATAAAAGTAACCAAGTTCGGGGTTTCTGGTTTAGGTTTACTGCTGTTCCAGGAATGAGATATTTCCATGCTCCAATGTCTCGTATTACATATTGGCCTACCTCTTGGCAGATGAAGTAAAAGTGGTCTTCAATCCATATAGAAGCTGGATGCTTAGAATCCACGACGTTTCATTATTCATTCAATCTTCCTTGCCCTGTCTCTAAACAGAAGTAGATAAGAATAAAGATATGCCTGTGGTCAGTTCCTTAACCATCTCTCAGATGTAAAGGAATTATAACATAATTATTTGGTCATAATTTAGGTCAGAAGATGACTTCAGAGGTCATTTAGTATAACCCACTGCTCAAAGCAGAGACATTCCCAAAAGTGGGTCAGCTTGTTTGGAGCTTCCTCCAGGTGAGATATAAACATTTCCAGGAACATTGATTGATTTCACAGCCTTTAGGGAATCATATCCCAGAACCCAGCCACTCTTACTGTGAAAAATATTACCTTAAATTTAAGCTGTATATTAGGGATGGTTTAAGACATGTTTTGATATCTAATTTAGGGTTATTCAGGAATTTCAGAATCCAGGATAGGAGGAACTGTAGCCTAGGATTAAGCTTTTTAAATGTTATGGCACTGTAAATTTACCTCAAAACTGGACTACGGCCCATTCTAATACACAATTTACCTGCATTTTTCAAAGGCTATTTCTTGACCTCCAGTCCACTGATGTCTACTGACTCCTTTTTGGCCATCTCCTGTGCTGAATTAAGTCTTCTTGCCTGCTCCTCGCCTTCACGTCCAAAGAAAGAACACAACAGAGAGGTAAGTGACAGAGATGCAATGGTAAAGAAAGTGTTCAGACTGTCTATTGTTTTGGTATATGGGAGATAAGTTCCCAGATTTATAATCAAATGAGGAAGTAAAAGGTGAAGAAGTGGATGGCTAACAAGCCAGAGTACATGGCCATGAAAACTGAAGTTATAAAAGCTGAACGTGGGAGGAGAAGGAGAAAGCAGGCTGGGGAACAACGCCAGAAAGAAGATTAAATGGAGAAAAATAAAAATGGTTTGGTCTTGTCACACGAAGTCATAAAATAGATGTATACTTGATTTCATAAGCAAATGGTTTCACTTTTTGTAGTGTATGTTATAACAAATGAAAAGTGCTTCCAAATACAGTCAGGTAATTTAAAAATATAAATATAAAGTGTGTAGCATTGACATCCTTTAAATATGTGACTTTGAAATTGTGATTCTGCCAGATCTGAGAAATATAAATCTTCATGCAATGTGCCATATCATAATCCAAATATTTTGACTAAAATGGGATATGTGCCTCTCCGTTTGCTGCAGTGTTAAGTAAACCGAAGCCATAAGATGATACTGTTTGACTTTCATCCTGGCCAGTCTCTGTTACGTTTTTTCACTAGATCTGTAGTATCATGTGTTGTAGCTCCTCCAAGGAAAGTGCCTGAAGTTTGTATGGCAAAGCAGCTCTGTGCAGCTCAGAAGAGAAAAAAAAGACAGACTTTGTTCATGATAATTTGGATTTTGCAGTGAGCCAGTGGTGCCAAGGTACAGAAAAATATTGGAAATGGAGTAACAAAATGAGGTTTGTGATAATCCAGTAAAAATATACAGATGAAGAAACAGAAAGTCATCTGTATAAAAATATACCGATGACTTAAAAAACAGTGTTTGCCATAAACTCAGTTTCATGTTTTATCTCTCAGTTATAGCAATGGAAAACAGAATACCAGTAAATTGTGAAGCAAAGAGAAATAGAGATAGATTCAGCTTTAAAACAGGACAATTCCAATTTTAAAGGAAAAAATAGGGAAAAGAAAACAGTATTGGTATCATTTTCCAGATGAAATACCATAACCATGATTCTCTATCTAAATAATTTTTAAAAATTATTATGGATTATTAATTTTTTTGCCACATAAAAGTTTAAAAGTGACGTTAGAATAAATGTTTTAGTTTATCATAAATTATATATTTTCCAATATGAATTTGTTTTTAAATGTTATATTTATAAATTCTAGCAGAAACGTAGTGAATTTATTGTTGGAGGATAAGTGACTCCTTACCCAAATGTTTACCAATTATAAAGAAGATTTAAAGAAACTGATTTTTTTTTTCTTGTTTTTATCAGTGCTTCAGATATTAGAAAAACTCTTCATTTATGTTTTTCGTGTAACACAAAAGCAGGTATATGAATACATAATACAGAACAACAGGTGCCCATCTGTTTTTCTGAAGAGGGCTATTGTATTTTTATTATCTTGCTATTGTTTTGGACTGTTAATTTCGCTATTCCCTGACAAAAATCTTCTGTAGAAAGTAAGCGATTTCAGACACTAGGCTTTCGTTTGTTTTTAGGATGTATTTTTTCAGTCGAGAGCAACATACCTGGAGAGGAAAGATGATGAAGAGACATATCTGAAATAGAAATGGCTGTAACACATAGAAACATATTAGGTTTATTAATGGTGCAAATTCCCACAGTTATTTATAGTAAAATGTTTTAAGTGGCAGCTGGATACTTAGTTAGGAAGTGACCTTTAAAAATTTGTATCGCTTTGAGGTAGATGACAGAGGAGCAACTTCTCCTCTGTCTGGTACTTTTGAATATCTTTGTTTTGCTTTTTTCTAGCAGGTGATTCAGGAGTAAATGAAACTTAGATAGTCTGGTAATGTTTCACTTTCGCTTAATGAAAACCATTCTAACTGGAACTAACAGAAACTTGAATTGCTGGAGCTCTGAATTTTGGGTCTGACTTTTAGTGGCATTGGTTCATTGGCCATCTTTTCTAAAATTTCAATCTAATAATAGTTTATGCACGTTCTTCACCAGAAATTCAATAAAAGATCTTATTTTAAATTGTAAATAAATTTTATTATATAAATATAATAGAATCATAGAATTGTCTAGGTTGGAAGGGACCTTTAGGATCATCTAGTCCAACCATCAACCTAACTCTGATAAAAAAAAAACAAAAAACAAAACAAAAAAAAACCAAAAAAAACCCCAAAAAACCCAAACAAGAACCCCACAACCTATCACTA